>JANHGN010024968.1:0-68937 GCA_024605025.1 Megaceryle maxima | reverse complement strand
TGCTCTAGCTGAGGCTGTCCCTGCTCTAGTTGAGGCTGTCCCTGCTCTAGCTGAGGCTGTCCCTGCTCTAGTTGAGGCTGTCCCTGCTCAGTGCAGGGGGGTTGGACCAGATGACCTCTGGAGGTCCCTGCCAACCCAGACATTTCTATGATTCTATGATTGATGACATCTTTCCAGCCTGTGGAGCAGCTCTGAGCCAACTCCCAGAGCCATCCCAGTACTATCAGAATTGGGGCTCAGGAAGGTTCTGGCGCCAGGTTTTGATAATGTCCCATTCCTGCTGTGTTATTAAAACCAGGAGGGGATAAATTCTGTCAAAGACTTTGTGAACTAGTTTTGTGGATTTGATGGCTTGAAAAAATTCCAGGGGAAGGGCCCATCTCATGCCTAAGTGTGCACAGGAGGGACTGAGTGGAGTCAGAAGCAGTTGGGATGTCTCCTTCTCAAGTGCAGAAACAAAGTCTGTCCATCCAGAGACATCCTTTACCAAGAAGACAGTAGCAGAGTATCCACATTAAATCAGAGGGCCAAATCTTGGCAAGGATGGTCTGCTCATCAAAATGCTCTGAAGTTATGTGGGCACGTTAAGGCTTTCAGGACTTAACTCACGAACAGAACAGGGAATAAATACCCAGGGGCCACAGGGGTGGAGCTAGGGGTGGAACTGACCCAAATTTTCTTGTTATTATTGTTTTTATTGTTTTTCTATTAGTTCCTATTACAGCATACAAAGGGTCTGGTCAGGCCAGCAAAGCTGGCCTCTTGAAAACCCAGTCCCCAGTGGCTGTCAGGATTGTGTTTTGACATCATGAGTTTGGAAAATTTTAGAGATGAAATGAACCAGAGCAGTCAGGGTATGGGGGGGAGAGAGGAGAAGGAGTTAAAAAGGTTACAAAAGCGTAGATATGAAACTAAGGAAAGTTAACTATTTATCACAAATCACATTTGCTAAAATGCAGGAGGTATTCTGGTTTGGTTTCTGATTTTGTTTCCCGTTTGAAGTTGAACTGAACTACTAAAAATGCTCTTTTACTGCAGGAGATAGATCAAAGTGGGCAAAGGAATGCAAGAAAGAAATACACTTCAGATTATAAATACTGGTAGCATCAGTCATTAGCTATAGTGAGATCTTCACACTGCCTAGATTGTAAATTAATTCAGAATAGATTTCGAACTTTAAAAGCAGGATGGGCTCCTAAAAAGAGACACAGAAACATTAAAGAAAATTACAAGATTAAAATGATCTGTAGTCGGCTCCCTGTGGCCAACCAACAGGAACGTTCGGCATAGAATTAGTTTAAAATTAGCTCTAGTTTTCATTCAGAGCTGGCATGGCTCACAGTCTTTAGCCACTACACTCTGTGCTAGCTGCTGCAGGACCTGCTGAAACCTGGGTCTGGCATTTCATCGTCCTGGACTGCCAAGCCTCTTTCTACAGAACAGGGCAGTTTTGGAAGAAGTCTTTGCAAAATATTTTAATAATGAAAACTTTAAAAATACACAGCTGTTTTGCAAAACCCTCGTAACAAAGACCCCTTTGAGATCAGCTCCACACAGGCTCTGTAGTGGATGTGCTACCATCAGTACTCTCAACAGAGACATTATGGAGCCTGGCGTTCCCTCTGTGCCTCTTTCACCCTTGGGTGTCCTGCCTGGACCTTGCTCCTTTCAGGCGCTGCTGCCTGCTTAAATCACTGCATCAGGCGCTTTATGTGGGTGCCAGCAGCTGCTTCCAGAGTTTAGGCACATTTGGCCCTTAAGGTGACCTCCTCAGAGGGCTACTCGTCCTGCCTTGCTGCTGCTGTGGCTCAAACATGACATACTGGGACATCACTTGGGGTGAAATTCAGCTCACAGCTGAACTGGGTAATGCTAAGGAAAAGAAGTCCCTGGGACCTACAAACACATGGCCACCATTTAATCCCAAGACAAGCATTTGAGCCTCCACTGTTTTAATTCAGCCTTTCTGCAACATCTGTTTGCATGTTGGCAGCATGGTAGAGGATGGTGCTGTATCTGAGACCTCTGTATTGGAGGCTGACATCAAGGTGGATTCCTCAGTTACTGGTACCACCAAGTGCTTAACAGAATTTGTTTTCCAGAGTAAATAGTTCTTTGGGATTTGAATAGTTGCAGGGAGTTCCCTGCTGTAAATGGGGTAGTGCCTGATGAGGAAATCTATTTATGGTGCTTTTATTACTGCAGGGAACATGAGGATCCAGCTTTTCAGTGTTACAAGTATTTCCCTTCAGTGATCATTAGAAGAAATAGCTCCTAGATTCACAAGCACTGGTATCTGTATGTAAGCCATGTTTCTAGTAAGTTTTAATGACAAAAGAGAGCAAGCTGGCCAAGGCAACCACAATGATGGCTTTCACTCTCCTAGGGAAGCCAGGAGGAATTTCCCATCAACTTGAGGAGGAGCTGGCCACTCATGTCCTGTGCTGCTGTACACCTTGCCCTAACATCGCAGGTGGGTAAGGTGGGAATCACAAACCTGGCAGGAAAGAACCAGGTGGAGAGCAATCAGCCTCTCCCAGACATGCACAGGACAAAACTCTTGGTTTACCCTTCTGTGGTGATTCTTCTGAGGAATTAAGGGTCCTGCACATGAGCAGGGTTAGAACAAAGTGTAGTTGTCTTTGATTGAGCTAAAACCCTGCCTAGCTTAGTATGCCACCTCTGAAAGTAGACGAATGCACTCCTCAAGGGAGAGAACAGGCATGTACAATCCTCCCCGGAAAAGCCCTGCCACACTCAGAAGTCTGCATCCCAGAGACTCCTGGTGGCATTTGGACAGGAAAGCAGAGGAGATTTTCTCACCAAGCATTGTGTGGTAGGTGCTGGCTTGAAGAGCTGCTGGATGAGGCTTTTGGGTGGACTACACCAAACTTTGTGCTGCTGAGCTGAGAGCAGACTGTCAGGGTGTTGTGTCAGATTTTACTTCATCCATAACCCCTTTCTTTTCCAGGACTTGAAGCTGTCACTCAGAGTGTTTCCCTGGTCTCTGGGCAAAGGAGATGCTCCTTTTTTCCAACTGTGCAGTCTGGCTACAGCTCAGACGGGTGTCCACTGCTGAAATGGGTAACTTGGGCACACTGCAGCAGTCAGCAGTCAGCTTGAATGGGGTGCACAAGAGCCTTAGTGAGACTCACACCCACAAGGATGGTCAACCCACCGGGACACCCAGGGCAGAAGGGCTGGGCTGACTGAAAGCCAGCACTTTAAAGGACTTTACTTCTCACAAGTGCCAGCTCAAAGCCATCCTATCAGGAGTCGGCAGTGGTAGCAATTTGCTCACAACTCCCAGTTGTTTCATATACAAAAGACTGGAAGAGCTTCATCTGATCCACCTTACTCCTGGGGTAAGATTATCAGAGAATCATAGTTATAGAATGGTTTGTTTTGGAAGGGACCATGTAGTTCCAACCCCCTTGCCATGGGCTAGAGCAGGTTGCTCAAAGCCCCACCCAATCTGACCTTGAACATTTCCAATGACGGGGCATCTACAGGCTCTCTAGGCAACCTGTTCTAGTGTCTTGCCACCCTCATAGGGAGGAACTTACAGCTAATCTAAATCTACCCACTTTCAGTTTAAAATCCCCTGTCCTATCACTACATGCCCTTGTAAAAAGTCCCTTTCCATCTTTCTTGTAGGCCCCCTTTAAATACTGGAAGGCTGATAAAAGGTCTCAGTGGAACCGTCTCTTCTCTTGGCTGAACAACCCCAACTCTCTCTGCCTTTTTTCACAGGAGAGGTGTTCCAGCCCTCTGATCACCTTCATGGCCCTCATCTGGACTTGCTCAATCAGGTCCACGTTCTACTTACGTTGGGCCCCCCAGAGCTGAACACAATGCACCAGATGGGGTCTCACTAGAGAGGAGTAGAGGGGGAGAGTCACCTCCCTTGACCTGCTGGCCACACTTCTGATGCAGCCCAGGACACAGTTGGCTTTCTGTGCTGCAAGTACACACTGCTGGCTCATGTCAAGCTTTTCATCAACAAACACACCCAAGTTCTTCTCTATGTGGCTGCTCTCTGTGGCCTCCAACAGCTGCCACTCTCACCTGCTGGCGAAGATGAGTGGAGGACAGAGCCACAGCCTCCCTAAGCAGGCTGTGTTTCATTGCCTTTATAGCTGGGTAGTTGCTTTGTAACACGGAACCTGAATCTTCCTCACTGCAAATTAAGCTAAATTCCTGCTGAATTTTTCTTAACTGACACAGGGAACAATTTTAACCAATGTTCTCTTTGCTACAGCTTTTGCATTCTGGAAAATGCATCATAACCCCCTTTGTCTCTTCTCCTTTAAAAAAATCAAACCCCGTTCTCTCAACCTTTCCTTGTAGGTTATGTTTTCTAAACCTCTTCTTGCTGCCTTTTAGGTTCCCATTAGGGTGTCTGGTTATTAAAATAGAAGCTTAAATTCACAAAGGTTGTTGCATTACTTGGCACAGCAGAAAATAATAACACTATACAGCCACTAGAAAATCCACTATAAGATCACAATGAAGTGAAGGGATAGAGTGCATCTCAAGTGATCATCCAGTCTGTTTCCTTGCACTGGGGCAAGTTCAAGTGAATCAAGAACAACCCTTAAGATTTGGCAGGTCGGTGGTGGCAACCTTCAGTGGTAGCACATCTCCAGTTTCCTGGCAGTCTACCCTCTGTCTTTGAATGTCCTTTTACTAATTTGTTGTATGTTGATACAACCGTGGAGATTAAACACATAAAAAAATATACATGGATGTTTTTAAAGAATATTTTAAAATCACATAGGATCACTGAGCTCCCAGTCAGAAAATAGTCACAGGGAACAGAAGCATAACAAGGACAGATTTATCAGCTGTGAAGATGGAGGCTTTTTTCTTTTGATTTTTTTCCCCTATTCCTGTAATTTACTACTACTCCTTTCTTTTCTCTTTCAAGCATTCAGCTACAGTAAATGCAGGAAGTAAAGATGAAATGGATAGATAACATCTTTAAAGACCTGGCCTCTACACACAAACCTTGATACATAATTTGCACTTAACTTGGCACTTCCTTGGCAGGATTTCAGCCATAGTGCAATTTTTCATGCTGGAGGTGGCAGAATGGCAGGGTTTTCTGGCAAAAGACAAACTAATTCTCCCCATTCTCCCCTCTCATTAGGTTCTAGGCTGATTTCATCCAAAACCAGATGTAAAAAAAAAAGCTCTTCTTCTTATCAGTTCCCTGCCACAGGTACATTAGCAGAACTGTCAGTTGTACTGAATATTTGCCAGGGTTTCCCCAGGCCTGATGCCTTGGGGGGGGGGGGGTTGTCTGCAGGCTGCAGAGACAGAAGACCTTTTAAAGGTCCCAACAGGAGCTGTCTGGAGTTTTCATGTTCCCTCAAAGCTATGATTTTATACAACTCTTTTCCTTTTGAGGAGCTGCTCTTTGCACAAGTTCATATACATGGACAGTGTCATTCCAGATAGGGTCTTCTTCAAACTGCCTCTCATGCCCTGCATTTAGACTAGGCTCTCAGGCCAGCAGATGCCTTCTGGCTTAGCATGGTCAGCATGGAAGCTTTAACCTACAGGCATTGGCATTGGTGTATGGCACAAATGCCCTGAAAGCAGAGACCATGCAAGCTGGGCTGCTCTGTCTCTTGCTCAGCTATTTCATTATTACCACTGCTCATAAATAGGAATGTTTCACTCTGCAGGATTTCCTTGCATGGATCTCAATGTCCTGTCTGTCCTCAGCACAGAAGCGAGGAGTTTCTACCAGGAGAATCAATGTGGGAGCACATTAAAATTGTAGTGATATGCTTTTACTTTAACCAAATGGGTCTTTCAAAAGCTGAAGTTAATGAAGACCCACTTAACAACTCTTCATATAACTTTGATAAATAAAATGTTTCCAAGTGGAATTTACAAAGCTGAACATAATAATATGAAGAGGGAATAAGAGCTTCCCCTTGTCAACTGGCTACTAACAAAAGAAAAATATGAGGAGTGAATACTTAGAAAAAAGACCAACAGTGCTGTAATATAATTAAAACCATTAAAAATGCTGTACTCTGGTTTTGCTCCCTGAAGCAGTATGTTATTTTTCTTTTTTTAAGCTGTCACCACATTTTGATACCATAAGGAATAAACTAAATCAAGACAAACCTCCATTTCAAAGTTGGAGGATTTGATAGAAATATTAACTTAAACTTCAGTAACTAGCAGATGATGCTCTATCTACTGTAGTCATCAACATCTCTCTTTTTATTCACTGACAGTAGGTATTCCTCAGGTATGTAAGCAGCACTGAAGAGATGTCAAATGTAGAGAAAAAGCCAAGAGAAAGCACCCGTAGAAACCCCACAATTTTAGAAGCTTGGAAATGGTCTCATTCATTCAGCAAAGCGCTGAACCACATCTAGAATGATCCCTATCATACTTAAGAGTATGCAACATTTTTTTTTCTTCTTCATTTGGCAGCCTTTCTGACAGAGATAACTCAACCTTCCCATCCCTTGCTATCATATACCAAAGTTTTCCTGATACCATGGAGGTGATGTAATGCTGACATGTGAGCAGAGATTTCATTTGTCAGCAAACTGCATGGGGCCACTCTTCTGTTAGACATGAAAGTATGAACCAAGGGGCTGCAGGAATGAGCCACCTCATGCATTTATCTTTTTTACTTTCATTCTTGAGGAAAAATATAATCTACAGGCATTGGGCATGTGACTGCAGGACAACGCAAAAAGCAAGGGAGATTCACAAAAGTTATTGCACAGGAATGTACAATCATAACATTTTAAGCAACAAGCCATGGCAAAAAAAAAAAAAAAAGGAAAAATGTATTAACTGCATTCCTGCTTATTCAAACAAAATTGCCCATTACAATTTCTGAGCCTCGCAAAAAACCCCCATATTATTTAACAATGTCAGTCAACCTCTTCCCCACCACTTTCTAAAAACTCAAAAAGCAAGTTGAGAAAGCTGACAATATAATAGCAGATTTCTCACTGAACTTGTACTGCACAGTGATCCAGACAAGCAATACTGAACATCTCAATTGCTAGCCTCTCCAGAGTGAACGAGACTGCTCCTTGAATCATTCCGCAGGATCTCTGGGCATTGCAGAGAGAGAAACTGGATGCATCAGGTCATGCACAAACTCTTCTTAAGATCTGAAGGCATAGGCTTCTCCTTTCTCATCCTACAACCTCATGAAAGAGAAGATGCAAAGAAATACACTGTGGACAACTCTTTCAGTGATAGGGGAATAGGGGCTGTAATATTGACACAACTGTACAACCCCAGTGTTGTCTGAAGCATCCCATGTATTGTCACAAGATAGAAGAACAATTGCAGAAAGTCTCATCTTGGCTAATTACCTTCAACTGGCTGCATTTCAGCAGACGATGCTGCAGATTTGTGTTTCAAGAGGAACTCTATAGAGCTGGTGGTAGTGTGATAGAATAACAAAACAGAAATGAACGTTGCTGTTCAAGGGGAATACAGTTCACAAAATGTTATCTCTGCAACTGCTTTACCTTATGAGCCAAAACCTAACAGCTTACCATAAGCCCTTGGTGTACCGTGCCTCAATATTACTCTGTTTGTTCCAGCAAATCATTGGTAAAAGAGACACATTGTTGATCTAAGGGCTGTGCACAGATTCCAGGCTGACAATATGAAGACAAGTTTCTAACTAATACAAATGATCCCTGGCACCAGCCTAGCAGACAAACACAACACATGCACTCAGCTGGAGATTCACAAACCTGTGCAGTGAACTCCTCACAGGCCAGATTTGTTCTCCACTAGGTAACGTTGAACCATTTCAGCTGCATACAAGTCCTTGTGTGCGAGATCTGCAAAGCAAAAAGTTCTTCTTTGCATTTTGTGTTTGCTACCACCCTGTTTTCAGTGACATCTGGACCTTTCAGCTGAGGGCAAGGTTATTCCATCAGCAGGACAGGATCCTTTGCCTCAGTGTTACCAGTTTAAACAGGAAAAGGCTTGTCCAAGGCACCCAACAGGGTCCAAGGCACCCAACAGGATCCAAGGGCGAATCCTGAAAGGTTCCTTCTCTGGCCCAGTGCTGGAGAGGAGCCTCAGCCACTACTTTTTCCATGGGGATAAATTGCAAAACAGTGGTAGGAAAGACAAGCCCAAGGATTTTGTCTCAGGGGAAAAAGGTACTAAAGAGTGTTTGTGGTAAAATAGTCTAGTGGGGCACTTTGTGTCTCTCCTGACCACAGATGAAATGATGAGGCCAGATGTGTCTCATGGGCCACCAAGTAGAGAAAACTGCTTGTGAACCTTCCTTGGATCAACATGAAAGAAGCCTAAGGTTATGGGGTACCAAAGCTGCCAATAGATGAGACTCTTTGATGTTTTTTATGAAAAAAAAAGGACAGAAACATTTTTAATTTCACATTAGCATGTTGTGTTGTGTTTTTTTTTCCAGCTGACTCCATGACTGTTGATATTAATTAAAGTGAATGGTAGATTATTTTCTAAAGGCTATAATTTAAACCAGTAGTTGAATATAGACTAGAGTGTAACATTCTTCAGCTCAAACCACAAGGTATGCAAGCTGGGAATGAACTCTATTTTTTTCCTGTTGAAGGACAGATTAAATATTATTTTATTAATTCTAATCCTAGAAAAGAAAGTAAGATCTCCATTTTTCCTCCAATTTCTCTGTACATTTAATTGATGTATTCTACCAAGCTGTCAAGCTGCTTTTAAAACCCATTCTTTTTCATCAAAATATTGTCCTTCTTTTATTAGTTTGAGTTGATAAATAGATCAAGAGTCTTTGAGGGTATTGTGCACTGTCATAGGAATAGATCTTTCAGATGCATCCACTGAAATGGAGCTGAAAAAATATATATCATGAAACACTTAATAAAAAAGATACACAGATTTGTCTTTTACAGGATCATGGGACTTGAGTCTATCTCCAGGGAGGAGTTCCAACATGAGAAAGAAAATACATAGTTCAAAAGCCCATGTTTTCAATTTGCAGCCACATGGTTTAAATTATCCCTGTATTTATTAAGGGCGCTAAATGGGCAGATTGACTTAGGGGAAAGGGTCATTCAAGTTGAGAATAGTCATGTTTAATCCCTCAGATGGTTGCAGGTTAATTGTACTTTAAGATGCTGAATATTCTTTATACAGTGTGTGTTAAAATACCACATGAGACACAGCTGGCCCGTTTTTGCCATTTAATGTTGTACTTTTTTTTTTTTTAACTCCTATATCTCTCCATTGTAAACATAAATAGGAAATTATTAAACATGTAATCTGGAGGCACAGAGATCCTATATGCCATACAAACCCCATCATTCCACCATCCCCTGCCCTTCAGTTTCATGTGTGTGCACTCTGTGTTTTGTGGTCATCTCCCGATTTCCCCGATACTAAGTGTTGTGGATTTTCATGTAATCAAAACCACAAAGAAGCAGTGTAAGATGTCTTTTCCACTTCATGCTGTGGCCTAGATTGTTGGATAGTGCATGTACCTGCCTGTGAACTCACTAACTCAGCATTCCAGGAGGGGGAAAAAGAAAATTAACTGAAATCCCAAAAGCAGAAGTTAAAGCTAATAAAAGAGCATTTCCAAAAGGACAGGCAATATGAATTATAAAGCTTTTTCCCAGAGACATCCATTGATATGACAAGCAGCTCTTGATTATCAAGGCAGTTTATCCAAATGCCGCTATTCTTTTATTTCAGTGGCTCATCCACAAACAAGCCCTAGTAGGACTTGAAAATACATTTCTTGCTCTTGTTAGTTCACCCAGACAATAGCCTGGATTTTGCCCATAAGCTGCAAGTGGATGATTGCAAATATCCAAAAGGCCCACTGTGTTTGATGCAAACCTGAGACATGTTGCTTCTGTTCTTCCATCAGGCTGAAGTGAAAGGCTGTGGAAACTGGAATGGCCTGGGCACTCACATCCAGCTTCAGCATCTGAATGTTTTCAAGGAAAAAAAACAGTCCCAGAACTCAGAGGATTTCTGATCACGGTCATGTCTAAAGTAATTTTTAAATTCAAATAAATATTTGTGGGAAAACTGCTTCCCCTATTCTCCTAGCACTCATAACTTAATTATAGTAGCCGCCAGGCATCTTTAACTTTCATGACCAGCAGATCACTCTGGGTCTCAGTGACCTTGGCAATTGTAACAGGGTAATATTTTCACAAGGATGAAATGTTCTTGAATACATTTCTCCAATGTACTGGTGTTCACAGGCATTCCTCAGCAGATCTGACCTAAAGTGCAAACAATAATTCTTCAGTTTCACCTAGAGGTTTATTGATAAACTCCAGAAAAACTCAAGTTTCCCTTCCTTTCGCTGAAACCCACCCTCTGTGAGAAGGCAAAGCTGTTGGTATTCTTCCTTTGAGCCCTTCATTATCAGTGGGAATCTGGAACAAAGGCCTGAGCCCTGAAGCCTTTGAAAATCATCTAGTGACCACACATCTAAACAAGAAGAGGAACATGAAGGTAATGAAAAAGAGCAAAGGGGAAAACATGTAAGAATGTAATAATTTGATTTTTCAAGATATTTCAGGGTAATGTTTCATGTAAAATTGTTTCTCAAGTTCATTGCAGACATTTGTTGACAGAGTTCAACTGAGAAACCCAGGCAGGTGGGAATTAGTGTTTTTAAAATGCCACACTTTCACTAGTACTTAAAGCAATATTTGTGAAATGTAGGAATTAAACCAGCAGCTTCATAAAGATGCAGTCACAAAAATCTCCTTATTCTTTTGTTGGTGCATAAGCTCCTGCTCTACACTCAGGAATGCCACTTTTGTCCATTTCCTCTCAAAACATCACGCCCTGTTTTATCAAACTAAAGAAATCTCATGTTAGAAGAGCTTGAGCTCATGATCTGTAGCTCATTTTTCCACTTTGAGTCATGAAAATGCAAATCTTTACCTTTAAATCTTACTGATCTGAGTTGTCTATGAAATTTTCAGGGAAGCTTAAGCATTCTGATTACATTTGTCTCATCTAGAGAAATGATGTACAGCTTACTTTTCCAAATGCCATATTTTGGCTAAGTTTGGATAGCCTTCCTCTGCTGAAAACTATCACGTTACTCCTCAAGGAATTGTGGTAGTATCATATAGCAAACATATCAAGATGCAGGTCTTAGGAGAAAAAAAAAGGGCTTGCATTCTTGAATGATGAAAGCTTTTTTTTTTCTTTTCTTTTTCTTAAAAAAAAGGGACGAAAAAGCCCCAAATACTGGAATTCTAACAGCACCAAGAAATATGTCTTCTCAGAAAGTGTTTCAGCTGATTTTTCAAATACTGCCACATATACTCTCCTAATCTATGAAATGGAATGAGAACCCCAAATCAGTTTAGCCTTTATATCTAAATCAAAGGCAGACTGATCAACAAAACACAGAAGGCCTTGACTAGCTGAAGTGGTTGTAATGTTCTTAATGGGCTTCAGAGACTTTACACCAAAACCACAAATTCAATCTGGTCCAGTTTCATAATGTATGGAAATCTTCACCACTGAAGGATTCATTAGCTAATACTAGCTGATTCAGGACAAAGACAGGCTTGACCTGCTGGTTTTTTGCTTTATACACTAAAGACTTCTGCTTTTCTTGAGAAGAGGAAGACAATTTTCATTTAACCAAGGGGAAATAAAACCACAGAACCTGACTTCGAGTGTCTAGTCTAAATGTTTCCAGGAGTATTTTTACTCAGTGTCCCAACACATCAGCCTTGTTCAGAAGGGTTATCTTACTGATATAACTAGACAAGCACCATAAAAACTAAGATCAGGTAACAGCAGTCCAGAAAAACTGTAATGCTCTGGGTGAATTTACTAGGTAGCATTATGAATAAGTAATTGAAACTAGGACATTTCACTAAGGGCAAGATCTGGAGAGCTAACCATATACTCTGCACCATCCATTTACTCAGAAAGCTTCAGGCACCTCTGGTAGGAGATAAATGTTTACCTCTTAAATCAGCCAACTTGTGACCATGCTCAGAGCTTGCTGTTAAATTCCTTGAGTCACATCTCATGAAAATTTCAGGATGTCTGAATCTCCCTTCAGATTCCAAAGTAATTATAACCCCATGTTTAGTGTGTCGATTAAAAGCCAAAGTCAGTATAACATACGTGCTGTGTTACTAGCTGAAATACATAGGTATCCCAAATGCCACGTGAGCTTTTATTTAAGATAGAAAAGTTTACCTTGATTTCCCTGCCCATCTGCAGATGGGGTCAAGCTGGACACAGACCAGTTTTGTAAAGGCGTCTTATCACCTCTCTGGATGATAAGAAAGCAGTCACATGTACAAAGATAAAACTAATGTTCTTAATACAGGAAGAATCTTCTGTTCCTTTCCTGTTCTCTTCAGGTGGTTTCTACCATGCTGGATTGCAGAAGTTTTGAGAAAAAAAGGTGTCAAAGTTCAATGTTTTGTGGGTTACACAATCTAGTTCCTGCCGTGGTCATGAGACCAGGGGCTGAGCAGGAGGAAAGAAAGAGATATCTCAAGTACAGAGGTGCCCAGCACAGATTCAGCACAACAAAGAACAGATCATTTTTCTGCCAGCAGCTACATTTGGAATGGATCTGCCCATTTTAAAAGGCTCCAAGCAGCAGTGTGTTTACTGCCATGTCCAATATTTTAGTCCCATGTTTTATTACCTTCAGTACAGAGACAACATAGAAAGTATGCTAAAGGCATATGACAGATTTAAGAAATCATGGTTAATAATGTTGTTCCTTTGTTATACTGGATCTTAATTTAAAATGAATTCATTTTGTTTCTCTCTGCATTTTCGTAGTTTTAAACAACACAACAATCAGTTTAACCACTGGCTCGGAATAATTTAAGTTAGCTCACCAAAAGTCATCTAGCTCAACCTGCTCAAAACAGGATCAGGTTGCTCAGTGCATTTAGGCTTTGAACACCTCCAAGAACAGAGATGCCACCATTTCTCAGGGCAACCTCTGCCAATATTTGCTCGTATTACAACATTTCTGAGAAAAATCAGAACTTCCTTCATTGCAACTTCTGTCTGCTGCCTCATCCTATCAGTGTGTACCTTTGTGAGGAGTGCAACACTGTCTTCTCTATCTCCTCCCATTGCTAATAAGTAGCTGGTCCAACAGTACATGTCACCTCCAGAAACTTGTTGGATTTCTCTGCTGTGCCATGTTGCTCATTGAGGTCAGTAAAGTCACCTGAGAACCAGGGCCTGAGAACAGCTTCTTCTGCCTCTCTGCCAGCTTCTACAGACAGATAGAGCAAAACTTAAAAAGCCCAGTGAAATAGAAATCTCAGTTGATGGGTCTTATGATCAGTGACCAACAGGCTTGGGGTTTGTGGTTTGATTTTTTTGTTTGTTTCTTTTTTGTTTTGTTAATTTTTTTTTTTTTTTTCCAGATTGGAACATTTTAACCACAGCGTTTTGGGCAAGATCTATCATTCTGTACTCCTTTGGTTCATCCACAGCTAACAAAGTGCCAGTGTACAGCAGGATTTCAGAAGTCACTCATTCTCACAGTTGTGCTAGAAATTAATGAAAATGCTTCAGATATCTTCTCAGGTAACGTATTTGCAACTCCATGGCATAAGTTGCTTAATGTTAGCAAATTGTTCATATCCTTCTTTGTTACAGCTAATAAAATTCTTATCCTGCAACCTGGCATTTCAGACAGGCACAGATAAATACCAATAAGAAGTATTTACCAGCCTTTCTGCCTTTCTGTATAAGTAAGTGTTCATGATGTTATTTTATGTATCTAGCAGACAATTTTTATCTGGCAGAGAACTGGTTTTGGCTCTTAACCCGCCTTAAAAATATTTTTTTAACTACATTGAGATCAAACTTTTTGTTTTGTTTTTTTGTTTTGGTTTGGTTTGGTTTTTTTTCTTAGCATATTCTTTAATGTTTTGTTGTTTTTCTTTTTAAGGAGTCTTGTTGTTGTTCTGCATACCCGTTTTTTGTTGATGGTATCATGGGGTTTGGAACAGCTAGCACAATATTCTTCAACAATTACAGATTTTTCTCAGTGCCTTCCCACTTGAAATGCATATGATCCATCAGTTATGTCAGAAAATGCTTTAAGGTTTTGAAAGTTGTCCCTACTTAAGTTCCAAATGTGCAGATTTTTGGTCGATGCCCTATTTTATTTATATAAAGTAAATTTAAATTGACTGTGACCTCTGATACCTCAGCAACTGTGCTTTTTTGGGTCTGTAACTAACACTTTCTCACTCAGCAGACTTAGGTCCACTATCAAGTTACCTTGTACTGGATACAGGACTTCCTGTTTGGAGAAGACAACATTATTATTATTTACAGAAACACTGGGGAAGTTTCTTATTGGCCACAGGAGAATAGCAGCAAATGGCCCTCTGGTTGAAGTAATCCATGATAAGTTTCTTGATTGCCTTTTGACTGTTGTTACTTCCCACATCCACTACAAATTATTAACAGATGTTTAAGGAACAGCTCCTTTTATCTCCTAGAAATCATTAGTGGGCTATAAAAGACCCTTACCTGTAACATGTATTTTGCTCCAAATAACTATGAAGACTGGTCTTTCAGATTTAAGTGACCTTAAAGACATATCTGCAGGTTATGAAGAACTGGAGCAGAGAGGTAGGAACATTAATTAGTAGAAACACAGCGTAACACACACCTTTTTAACATGATGAAGCCCATATGCAACTTACCTCAGTAACCTGGACACTGCACAGGAATTAGTGTCAACACTGTGAACTTACTAGTTTGGGCCCAGACAAACACCACTAAATTGCATCTGGGCACTCCCCTTCTCCACCCCAGCACACAAAATCCAGCCAGCTGGTGTCTCTGCACCCACCATCACATAATTTTTCTGTCCTGGTTTGAGCTAGAACAGAAACAACTCTGTTCAGTGATTTTACTTTTCAGCTTGGTTCTTCTAACCAACTGCTCTGGCTGCAGTCAGCAGCCTGTTTGCAGACGGTGTCTGCTGCTGGCAGTGAGAACACCCCATGGTTAGAGTGAGTACCAAGCACTGGTGTGCAGACCAAGGCCACTGCTGGATCTTCTGTACCACATTGCAGGTGCAGAAAGTAAAATGCTACACCTGCAGGGAGCAGTGGACAAGACAGGTGACCCCAAACTGACCAGCGAGGTATTCCAGCCCATATACATCATATTCAGTATAAAGCCAAGGGATTACGAGGGTCAAGTTCTCTTCTTCAATGGCCAGCATCCAAGGGAGGACTCTGTCTATTCTGCCTGATTTGTGTGTTCCTGAATCCAGTTCTAGAATCCAGCTTCTGAATCCATTTCCCATCAGCCAGTCTGGGACTTCCCCAGTGCCTGCTCCACAGCATCAGTGGTGACAGTGATGTAATTGCCAATTACTGGCTTTTATGTTGGTTTTGTATATATTCCATTTTATTATTGTTATTTTCAGTTAAGATAGTTTAGTTTTCTTTTCTGATCCATAAATCTTTCTCCCTTATTACCTTTCTCTTCTCCTTTGGGAAGGGAGAGGGGTTAATAGAGAGTATCTGTTATAAGTCTAGTGGACGGCCCTGACCCTAAACCTTGACATTTTCCCATGCTACAAGTTCCAGGGTTAATGTGGAAGAGTGAGCTCAAGTATCTCTGCAACTGCCAGTATAACCAAGACCAAGATCTTCCCCCAGCCTTCTCTTTTCCTCCTTCCACCCCTTATCCAAAGCTGTGACTTTCTGGAGCAGAGGCAGGGCATGGCCAAAAACTGAATCAGGAGAGAGAAAAGCTGACAGCAGTGACTGTCTCATCTTCATTCTTCTTTTTACCATCCAGTATAGACACTGGTTTAAATTACACAAAAATAGCCTGTAAAGCTCTCATCAATCTCACTTGTTCAAATGCAGCTTTTCCACATTAATCATTTACAGTGACACGAGTAAACAATGCCACATGTGGCCACAGCAATGGTGCTGTTCAATTATTCATTCATCCCAAGGTGCACTGATTTTGCTTTGAGTCTTACTCCCTCATTTCTCCCTTTAAAAAATTATATGACAAAGAAGCTGTACAATCACCCCTTCATTTAAGAGTAAAAGATATTAGGTATATTCAGGCACCAGTGGATCACAGACTGCCCCTGCCAAGGAAAGGAAAAGTGTCATGTTTTTTTCACCCAGTGTAACTTTTTGGGGTAAGGAAAGGGAACATCCAGTAGTTGTTCAAGAAAACCTACTTCCTATCTTACACTTATGCCAAAAAGTCCTGGGCAGGTTTTAACTGCCTGTTCATGGCATTGTGCTGTGCCATTTCGATACACTTTTAAATACTTTTTTTTTTTCAAAATATATTTCAGAGTAGAAAAAGCTTCAAAAGTGAGAGGTTGAATTTCAAACCCACAAGCGTTCAGATCCTGGGGTGTAGTTTGGACTCCATCCCCACAAAACCCAGCATAAAAACAATCCCCATGCGTGCCAGCTTTCCTGACTTATCCAACATTTCACAAATGTAAAGCTAGTATTTGAGTCCCAGCTTGGAACGAAGAGACAGAACACAAACCTCAACTTTCATTCCTGTAGGAGAAGTTTCCATCCCTCCTGTTTGCAGAGGAAAGTTTGAAAACATGACCTGACTGCACTCGAGCAGGCTGCTGGGGAGGGAAGGGGAGCTGACTCATGATTTTTGCTACCCCAGGATCACAGTGCTGGGACACTGGCCAGGCAGGAGCAGAATTTGAGACTTTGGAGCCTCATTCATTATTATGACTGTGCTGTTACTTTGGAAGATGCCACTCTTCATGGGAATGGAAGCCAAAGCAAAATGTTTTGGTTTTGACAAGAGGCATCAGTCAGGTGTCCTCCCTCCTCCTCAACAAACTTACCTTGGAGAAGACTGTGTCTAGTGCAACACATACAGGGTACCCCCAGTGCCTTGTTACTCCTGGTAAACGTCCTAAAGCAATATTCCATCAACACTTTTGCCTCTGTGTCAACCCCTTGAAAGGGGATGTCTGGCTTGTTCTGCCCAGCTTGTTCATCAGGATCCCCCTCCCAAGGCATGGACATGGACTGTGCTAGTCTCGAGTGCCATCATTGCTCACAAACATCCTCCATCAATGGTCCCTAGGAGAATAACCCAAATGGGCCCATCCATGTGTAAATTGCCTTTACACAGAGTTCAACCTCCTCACAAAGCTCATATTAAACAAACAAACAAACAAACAAAAAAACAACAAAAAAAGATGATTGCCTTGGCTTTATAAGAACCTTCTAATTACAAAAAATTTAAAAATAAAAATAATAAAAAAAAAAGATTACTTCCTTTATAAAAACCTCCTAATTAAGGCCATAAAAGCATTGAAAATGTGATACTAAAGGGACAGTTAGATGGGTGCGAGGGTAAATGGCACTGATATATACTTGAACAGCACTAGAACACACTCTAGCATCATGACTGAGTAGGCAAAAGTCAAGGGAGGAAAAGTGGTGTCAGCTTGATTTTGGATTATGAAGAAAAGTGGAATAAAAAAAAAAATAGTTGCCAACAAAGAAGACAAGATTTCCAGAAGAACTTACTTCTGTCTCAACTCGACTCCTGCTGAAGCTGATAACAATTTCATTGTCCATTTTAACACGTGCAGAATTCAGCCAATGGAGGACACCTGTAGTAGTCC
This sequence comes from Megaceryle maxima, assembly GCA_024605025.1. Taxonomy (NCBI): domain Eukaryota; kingdom Metazoa; phylum Chordata; class Aves; order Coraciiformes; family Cerylidae; genus Megaceryle; species Megaceryle maxima. Next base: position 51,272 of record JANHGN010024968.1, on the reverse strand, counting down.
CAAACATCAAGCATATTTTGACTGTTTATATACTAAAACCAGCAGCAGCATAATCTTGAATTAAGAAAAATCCTGTCTAGCTGGAAAAAAATAAAACCTCCATTTAGACAGTGAATTCTGTGATTGCCAGAGAATGCTGTTAGCAGGAACACGTGAGTAGCAAGAAGCAATGCAAACGGGCTAGCTGAGAGCAGACCATCTTGCTAGACTTCCAGCAGAACAACTCATGAAGGTCTATGCTACTCCTTCCAATCACTCAGCACCCTGAGTACTGACTACATGCTGGATTGCTGAGCTACTTGCTAATGAACTGGGACTAGTTTTGATGAGCAAGGGTGCTATACATGCCCAGGATCTGGATTTCTCTTCACAAATTCCATGCAGCTAAGCAGCTATCTGGAAATCTGCTTAGGATGAGAAACAGAAGGAAGTGAAGAAGTGCAGGAAGGAGAGAAGTAATTTGTAAGTGTGTGTGTGTGTTGGGTTTTTTACGAGAGTGCATTAATTTTCTGGCATTTCATTTCTTGCTGTTGTCCTGAGTTTTGGGTGTGGTGAGCTCTGAGCTTTGCCCTGTGTGCCTTTAGGAACAATATTCTCTGGGCAAAATTGCTTTTTCCATTTCATTGCGGCGTTGTGGTCATGTATTTATTTCATAAGGAGAGTGGGTTATTTGGCAATTTAGGTTTGTATTGTGGGTGTGGTCGTGTAGATAGCTTTCTTCTGGATTAAATCTTTGCAAATAGTTACTTCTCTGGCAGCACACCAGTGAGCAGCACACCATTCCTTCTCCCCGGCAGAATTTTACTTTTATCTCCCATTTTGTCACCAAATCACCTATTTCATCTAGGTCACCAGCTACACTTTGTTGGGGCAGTCCTGGTCCCTTCTCAGGATGAGTGGCTTGCCTACCACTGTAACCTACCTGAAGCAGCAGCACAGAGCCTTGCACGAGCTAATTTCCCCATCCATTGGCACCCTGCTAGACCACTTCCAGTACTAGACTGCTCTGTCCAAAACTAGCTCATGTATCTCTCCCTGTAGAGTACTTGACCCCTAAGGGGTCTCTTGTAGCTCTTAACTAACAAAACAGGGAAGAGGAAGGGACACAGAAGCTTGATGGGAAGGCATAGCAGATGCTGCACAAAGCAACTTTTTTTATGCCTCATGGTCACACAAGGAGCAGAGAAATGCCACTTCTGTTCTATCACAGAAGCAAGCAGCAGAATGGGAGTATCTGCACCTCCTATGGCAGGTGTTTATGTTGGGAAGGGAGTCTCCCTCTTTGCACAGTGAATTATCTCACTTTCCAGAGTGCAAATAATCATTGAATCATGTTTCCCTCAGTTGACTATGGATATGAAGCTAAGGAAAATAACCATTTCATTTAGGTGCATCAAGTACATGCCTGACATGCAGTGATGGAAATGTATCTTCTAGATCAAGCATTGCTGAACCATTTCAGAGTATTTATCCCTTTGCTATCCCAAAACACACTTCCTGCAAAGAAGGAGTAGGCAAGCACCCCAAGGTCTGCAATGGTACCCTGACTATTAAAAATTCCCTCATCATATCATGAGAAATACAATTTCTAGCCCATGGATCAGGTCACATCTTGGTGAATCAACTCCTTGGATCTAAGCATCTGGCAAATCTACTAAACTGACCTGTTACTCATTAAATCAGAAGGGGGTAGCAAGTGTCACTGTCCATACCCCAGGCAGACACCCCATCTGGCAACAGAGGCTGTGCCTCCAGCACTGGGAACTCAACCTGAGGCAAAGCTTTGCCTCCAGCTACAAGGAGCAGTTGTGGAGCCATTATTACAGAGAGCACTAAAATCACACATATCACACCATGGTATTACAGTCACAAATTAAGTCTGAGCTGAGACCCTTTAAAAAAAAACATGGCCCATTAGGTTTAATTTAGAATCTCTTTCCTTGCAACTACAGAGCAGACTGACAAAACAGACTTTGTAAATCACCTATGTAACTTAACTCAACGACAGGATACCAAAAAGACTCTTTTGTGTTAAAGTGTTAATTATTAAAACATGACCAAACAGTTAGTTCAATTTACAGCATTGCCATTAGAAGGAAGACTGGAAACAATGCGCACATTAAAAGGCTATATTATATGTTCTGTTACTTGGAGAGTCTCTGAAGTGAGAAAAGACACGTTGTGGAGCCAAGAAATTCTCCACTGGAATGGTGTTAGTTCTGTTTTTCTCTCACTACAATCTCATTTGTCTGAAATGTTACAGGAAGCGAAAATTATTCAACCAACAAGAGATACAATTGTCCAAAGAAGTCTTAGGGAAGCGATACAGCCAAAGGTTTGAAGAGACAGGATGCTGTGGATGAAAATATCAATCGCTCAGGTAGGTGGAAGTTCATTATGCTTTGTTGTTAATTCATGGCTGGATTACTTTTTTTCTTGTATTTTCCATTCCATACTCGTTTGGATGATTTATAAAAGATACAGCAATTTACAGCAAGTTTCCAAAACATTCAGTTACAGACTGACGTGAACTTAGATGTTACTTTCAACATTTATCCTCAAAAATGTCTGTTCACCTGTCCTGCCCAGGAGATAAGGAAGGGTATCAGGCTGAAAAAGGCATTGGATGAATTAGGGAGTTCACTGCACAGTGAGTCAAAGAAGCAAGATATCAAGGCTGCCATTCAGTGATTTATTTCAAAGCACCTAAACAACAAAGTGAGATTTGGATTGGAGCATAAATTTAGCAAATGGAGACAACCTGATGGGTATTACTGCATTGTGTGGAGCTAAATATATACAGTGTGCTTTCCTCTCAAATTAGCAAGTCATACGCAAAATAGTGAAATAAGTTTAGTAACTTTTTCCATAATTATCAATTATTCATAACACCAAAAAAAAGATACGCACCAGACCCTCCAAAAGCCCCAATCACATCAGCTCTGTCAAGCTCTGAGATTTGTGTCATTTACCTTCAGCTGGGGATCTGTCCTGGGATGTACACAAATTTCACAATTTTCTTTTCCCCGACCTGTATTTTTGCTCAGACCTATTAAGCACAGTAAAAACACAGACACTCAAGTTCATCTCGTAACTGTGTAGAAGTGTTTAGGTCACTGACAGTAAACTGGTATGAAGCAAGAGAAGAACCAGATCCTGTGACTTGCTATGGGGCTTTTTTTTTCCTTCAGGCCCATTCTTTATTTAATTTACAACCTCCAGTACTGTTCATCTTCCTCCATTCCCAAGTCCTTAGTAATAGCCCTATTTCCTTAGCTCTTTTCCCATAAATAATTCTTCTGAAATAACATGAGGAGAGCCTGCTCAGCTCGTGCAAGTCCCCCTTGGAGAAGGCCAGGAGATCAATTACTCTCATTGAAATGCCACGGGAAAAGGAGAATTTCAGAACAGGATTTCACACAACAGTTTATAACAACAGAGTGGGAGAAGGAAAATCAATGAACAACTTTGTTGCATGCTCCCACATAAAAAGAAAAATTCACCCAGACATTTATCTTCTCAGTGTTTCTCAGTTTTCTAATTGATTTTCTTGATGTCTAAATGTTATCATCTCAATGATAGCTACTGCAGCAATATATAGACGTACACACTTTTCTACTTTACAGCTCCATAACTGTTAATTTTAAGTTAGAGTACAATAAAATCAGTCAACTGTGCCACTAATTAACTGCTGCATTATTCTGTGAGACAATATAGGGAAAGGACTTAAAGGACTTAGAATTAATTCTAGTTCAGTGGAAAAGATCTCTAACAAAAGTGTTTATTAAATGTAGTATCTGCTTTTACTAAACATATTTTACACTTGATGTAATTTCACACTACTTTTGCATGAAGTGATTATTTAATTAACAATAAAAATGTCCCCATTGTAATTTTTGTAGCTAATGTTTGTATAGTATTTCTACTGCTGTGCAAGTCTGTAAGTGCAAACAACATTATTCCTACTTAGTGTGTGGTTGAATTAGGACCAGCAAGGAGTACTTTGATTAAAAAATACGCCTTTGGGAGTGAAGGAGATAATACCATTTATTTATACATACAGTATTTAAATGAACCTCCCTTTTTCTTCCTCTCTTCGAATAACCTTTATCTCCAGTAATTAGAACTGCAGTAAGTGACCTGGGAGCAGAAGACATGGTTGAACATGTCCTCAAGGATGGGCACAGTTTCCTAATTTCTCTTCATCTTCCCCAACTAGATTCACTCCAGTCAGTTTTAAAAATAAAGTTAAACATGTTTCTTCTGAATCTCTCATCCAGCTTTAGGGTTCTTTACTTGCCTTCTGAATTTCAAAGAGCTTTTTTCTTTCTTATGGGTACAGGAGGCAACAAATAATGCTGTGTTTGAATGCAGTGAATAGGTGATAATGAGGAATGTTAAAGGCTCAGTTTAAACACACCAGCAAACATAAAAAAAAAAATCTGAAAGAAAATTTTCCTCTACTCTCTTTCAGTTATTTTTTATTTAAAAAATAAAAACCTGGTGATTTTTAAACCAGATATTCATTCTTTAAAGCCTCAAAAATGACAGCATAAGGACAAATTTTCCACTGATATAGCTCAGCATAACTCAGAGACCTGTACCTATTTGCATTAACTAAATGTATTTTATATAACTTTCTATTATTTGCAGATCTGCTAGTTCTTAAACAATGAGCAGGATACTATACTGATTTAGAAACATTTTTTCTTTCTCAAGAACTCCTTGCCCTCTTACTTTTTCGTGCTAGATAGTGTCAGTTCCATTAATGTACTTTTGCATATGCAGCCAATGCTCAGATTTATACACCAGGCCAAGAACATGGGAGCAAACAGCATTTTTTTTTCAGCAAGAAAACTTGATCTGGCTCAAGTGTAAAGGTTTTTTTCCCACCTGCAATGAAATCTCCTGGCTCCCTGAGAAAATGCTGATTGTCAAAAGAAAAACTTGTGCCTTCTCGCAGGGCAGATATTGAGCAAGCAGAGAAAGTCCAAGGGGAAAACAAAGAGGTCAAGAAAAAAATAACTCTGGAGGAAAGATTGAAGGTCTAGTGTTGTTTAGTCTGAAGAAGACAAGACTGGTGGGGATGGTACGGCAGAAAAAAACCTCACTACTCCATGCCACATTTAATATATCAAAACCAGCAGAACAAGAGCACTTGAGATATACTTCAGCTGGTAGGAAATGCTTTCCAGCCACAGGGATAGGTATGAGCTGGAGACAACTTCCTACCACCCAGAGGAAGATCAGCGGTGGATGTTCTAAGCAGAGGACAGACAGACATCACACAGGAATGGTGGCAGCAGCTTCTCAACTCCATGGAAAAGCACACGTTCAGTGGCAAGGGAGCAAGAGTGCACTGAGCTCTGAGTCAGAGGAACACATCTTTTAGAGGATTAAGAGATGATGTAGGAAGTTGAGACTGCAAGTTGCCGACAATGAATACCAGACGGCCGATGCAGCGCTGCCAGCTCATCAAGGGCCTGACTCAGCAAACGGCTCTCCTTTCTGCAACCACCACGCCAAGGGTTTGCTGCACACTACATCACACGCCTCAAAAGCCAGAACAGTCTTTTTGTGTTTGGTTGTTGGTTTGTTTGTTTGTTTTTTAAGATGAGGGAGATCCTAAGCCAGTGTCTCCTAGACCGGGAAGGCAGAAGATAAGCAGTGAGGGAGCAGGAGAAGGGAAGTGCTTGACTCCAGGACTCCCCATGCTTCATGCCCAGCTACAGACACAGAACGCTTATGCAGGCATCTGGGATCTATAAAAACAGCTGCTTGCCTGTCTTCCCCCAACTCCCTGGCTACTGTGGAAATCCTCCTGCAGCAGCCATAAGCAGGACTGGGGTTTGGGCAAGGGCACCCATGTTCCTCTTATGCCCCATTCACCCGACGCTGGGCAAAGCATCCCTCCCCGCAGCTGGAGCTTGCAGCAACAGGCAGCTCCTCACTGCCTGCCTGCACGGGGAGAGGGAAAGCCACCCAGTGCACAGGCAAGGGGGAAAGAGAAATGGGGAGAGGGCTTTAGTAGATGGTGGATTGTAATGGTTAAAAGCGGGGACTGCGTGAGCAGGAAAATGTGCCAGCTGGCACCATGAGAAAACAGAAAAGAATTGAACTGACAGCGGTAGTTTTGCATCTCCTGTGAAAGGCAAATGAGCACCCGTTTTGCCTCTTCACTTTCTGCCATTGATGGCCAGGTTCTCAGGCAGACTTTTGTTTACGTTTTCCATGAGCACATGGACACATCCTGCACAGCAGCAGGGCCCATGGTCAGTGAGAAGCCCAGGGCACAGGTTGGTATTACTGTCTCCATTCTGAAACAAGCTGGTGAACAAGGATTTTCCATGTTGCATGCACATCCTAATATTAAAAAGAAAGTTTCTCCTCTGAGCTAGAGAGACAAGACTGCCACAGGTTGTCCTTTGTAAGGAAACACATTATAAAGATCTGGAGCTGCTTTATTCCAGAACAGTGAACTGGAATTAACTGGTTGTTGTGAGCTCCCAGAGAATGGGTCTAATTCCTGACAGAAACCTGCCTGTAAACTCAGGGACACCTGTAAGTTTACTCAAGGCTCCTTTTGCAAGAAAATACTTGTTCACTCACTCCAAAGGTTTACTCAGAAAGTTTATTGGTGTGTTATTCCCATTCTCACCTGTCATATCAGATCTCCTTTGATTTACTATTTGATTTTAAATAGTTCATTATAAACACTGCACCACAGATAACATTTCAATCAGTGTACTATTAAACTATTAATGTATTCCTCTTAAGGAGCAATAACAGGGTTAAGTATTTGCATGGTTCATTTATTAGAAAAATGTGTCTAAGTGATTCAAGGAGTTTTCAGTGAGTTACTCTTTTTGAGCACAATTTAGTAGAGATTTTGTCTGGCTTCCAGGCTACAGTAATTGTCCAAGGCAGCTCAGCCACCCAAGCCTTGGTGCCTGCACCGGGCTGAAGCTTCTTCCAATGGCAGCAGAGCCTGCACAGGGTCTGTGGCTCTGCTCACCACCAAGCAGCCAAACCCAACAGATCTCCATGGGTGAGAGTTTTATGCTTGGTTGGAAAACCACCAAAGTGATGTAGGACAGGGATATCCAAACTAATGACTCAAGGAAGAAGTCCCCAGGGTCCTGGGAGGCCTCTTTGTCACTGCTGTGGTGTGGTACCACAGACACATCCTCAGATCGGTCAGATCAAGCAACAGGAGCACCAAAGGTGGATTGAAAGGCCCCAGATCCTCAAGAGCACCTAATTTGTCTGAGCTGCAGGTAACAATACCAGGGAAGCTGTCTCACTGACTGCACGTCTGGATCTTCCATGTGGGAAAGAGTTTTGCTCAGCAAGCCTTGCCATTGACCTAACTGCAAGCACCAGAAAGTAGACTTCTCCCTCTCTCTCCCTCAACAGGTTTTTCTTATTTTTAAACAAGATTTTTTTGGCGAGAAGTAATTTTTTTCTTTTTTTTTTAACAGCTTAAATGTATTCTTTCACCATTCTCAAACTGAAACGTTCTCGAATTGGTGTTTAGAAGATGTTTTCAGTTAGAGACTGACTCTTCTTATTTATTTCTTTTATTAGGATTAAGCAGGCCAAATCCAAGATGTTCTCTTTTGGATTAAATAAACCATTTCAGGTTGACTACCCCCTCTCATGTACTTGAAGTATAAAAAATAAAGAGGCTTTGTTGAAACAAAGATAAATGTATAAAACACTTTCTGGCCCATTTTTCACACAGCTGCAGTCAAAACTTCTCCTACTTGGATTAACTCTTCCCACTTCTTCACACAGCCTACCCTATCTATTCTAAACACTCAGAAGATGTAAAAAACCATCTTCAAGTAAATAAGAGCTACCTGCCATCTGCAAAACAAGACACAGAACAGCAGAAATTAATCTCTTTTTAATCTGAAACAGAAATTGTAAGCACTGGAGTTTCAGCATGCAGCCCCACCCTTACAACTGCCTGCATTGGCTCTGCTTTTGATAAACCAAGCCACAAACACGGAGCTAAAGCCTTTGGCAAACCATATACCTATGAAGCCAGTGCAGAGTGAACGAGATGGGAGATCGTCTCCCTGGCTGGAGTGTACTGGTGTAGCTTTGCTGAAGTCAGAGATGACACAGCTGGAACAGCAGCAGCCAAGACCCAACATCCTGAGGTCTCTGAACCTCGGGGCAAATATTTAGTGTTCATTCTTCAAAAACATTGCTCATTTTAAAACGAGGTTGCCTCTAACAGCATTTATCCATAGGTAACTACCAAGATTTTGCATCCATTGGATAACTGATTTTTAGCTCTTCAACACGTGTTTCACATGCTGAGGGGAATAAATTGAGTTAAAATGCAATTCTCTTCCTTTACCTGACATCAGAGAAATCACTGTTTACAGCAGAAACACCTCAAACAAGACAGTTTTCAAGTGGTTATCTCCAGTGCTGCAGAATATGGACATATTATGTCACAGAATATGGACCACTCTGATTGTGCTGGTATGAACAGCTATGGCAATATAGTCCCTGGTAACGGGAACCCAGTTTGTACCCATTTCTTTTTCCTTTTTCTTTTCTTCTCTCTTTTTTTTTTTTTTTTTTTTTTTTTCCTTTCTATGTTTACTGGGAAAAGACATAATCCCAGCAGAAGGCTGGTTTCCTGGGTGGCCTGTATAAATGTCCTTTTCTTAGACTCCAGCACCAGACCCTAACAGACCACCTACTTTACAAGCAGTCACCCTCTATTACCTCCAGACATTTCTGAGGTCTTTTCCCTTCCTAAGTCTGTTGCTTTTATCAACCCAGCCTTGTTCCAGCCTGTGCCCCTTGGCAAGCTTCCCATTCTGTGTCCTATCTCCCTTGCTCTTGCACAGAGCACCCAGCCATCAATGGGGAGCTGCACATCAGTTTACCAGCTGGAGGGCTTTTAGCTTTTTCAGAGGAGAAGAAACAGATGCCTCATGACTGTCTTCTGCTCCTCTTTCTCCTCCAGGACCAGCCTGTGGCAGCTCTCCCAGTCAGGTTAATGGGGCCTCCTGGGCACAGGGCTCCCACACTGTCAGGGAGCACTTTGACCTTTCCCAGAAGGTCTGTCCCCACCACAGCTCCTTTATCTGTCTCTCTCTGCAGTACCATTCAGATTGATGTGGCTGAGCCAAAACTCAGCAGCATTTCCCATCATATAAAGCCATGATGGACTTGTATCATGAACACTTTGTACAGTCCTGGTTGTTCTTCCACCCCCACATCTTAAAAAAGATATAGTGGAAACTGGAAGAGGTTCAGAGAAAAGCAGCAAGAAGGGTCAAAGGTACAGAGTGGTTTGCACACAAGGAACAGCTGAATGCCCTAGAACTCTTCAGCATGTAAAATAGAAGACCTGGGAGAGAAGGAAAGGGTTTAATACAGTCAAAAATCAGGTAATCATGAGTAGCATGGAAAGGGTGAGTAAGAAGCATTCATTCACTGCCTCTTACAGTGCGCACTGTGGAGCTCACTGCTGGTAGTTGGATTAAAGAGGGTGTTTTTGCACAGAGTGTGCACTTAAACCATGGATGCTAAGAGTCTACATGGGCTCAAGTGGACACTGTACAAGGAAAAAAACCACTGAAGCTGGCTCAGTTTATTACATCTGCTTCTGCCTCTGGAAGCCCACAGGCTGCAAATATGTGGATGCTGGGAGAGGATCCATTTGATTCTCACATCAGGGAAGTGCATTGTACACTTGGACCCTCATCATAGACATTCAGCCACTGTTGACCAGTACCAAAAACTTATTACCAGTCTGGCCCAGCATGATGCTTCCCATATTTGCTACCCTACACTCCTGCAGAATCATGCCCTTCCTTTTTTTCTCAGAGCTTCAACTTTGTTTTATTGGTATGACATGCAAACGCTGAGGCACCAAAGTCCTTCCTCTCTTCCCCAGGGTATGGCACACCATCCCAACACCCTGTCCATTCTGCTGGGGATCAAGCCACGGTTTTGTGCAACCTTCTGCTCCTCAGTCTGCTCTCTGAAGGATGATGCCTCCCAGCCTTTCTGCCGTGTCCCAAAGCTGTTTTACATCGGTCCAGTGTGCCCAGAGTTAACTCAAGACCTGGCAGCCAGACAAGCAACCCTTGTAGGGAGTGGAGGGCAAGGTAACACCAGGGTGGGAGGTTAAGGATGGCCCCAGAGAGGAGGGATTTCTGCATCAGTACCTCTAAGGACTGACCAACACATGCAGCTGTAACAGTTCTCTGTCTATTCAGCAATTTTTACCTTGGCTATTAAAGGCAGCTTGGGATACAAATACCCTAGTTGTGTCTTGGCCATCTCTGAAGGCTTCACCAGAGTCCTCACGACGGCCTCATGCAGCTCAGTCCTTGCTAGGCCACCCTGGAGCTCCCCCACACCCTGAGTCAGGAGAAACAAGTCAGCCACCAGCAGAGCTGGGCAACTGTGGTCTAGCTGGGGAGAAAACGCTAGAGTAAGCTGAATTGGCACACTTCCTTTTGTGTCAGCACAAAGCATTACATTTGACCCAGGATAAAATTTTTATTTTCATTTTGGAAACAAGAGCCTTTCATTTGTGTTTCAATTCAGTAAAAGGTCTTGTTTTGAAAATGTTCATGGCATAAGTGTGTTTCAAAGAAACTTCTTTGTACTTTTACATTCAAAGATTCTTTCTGAATTCATCACATTTGGCACATTTATTAGATCTCCCACAGAAAAACCTAAAGGCTGACCTCATCATGGGGTCCCATTGTATCTCTTGCAACCAGAATGCAACATGGTGCCATAATGTTTTTTATAACACACATTATCATGGCCACAAATAAAAGACCTGGTGCTGAGGATAGATTTGATCTTACACTCTTGAAGCCTATGTCACTTCAACCAAAAGTAGCATCTGCACAACCGGTTGGGTATAGGTAGTGCCACAGCAATGAATACATGAAACACCCAGTTATCCCTTGACATTGTTCACTTCTAGGTGCAAATGCATCATTAATGGTCATTTCAGCCTTGTGTCCAAAATCTTGTAGGAAATAAGGGCTTAGGGGAGGCAGAAAACACTGTCCTACCCCCCTCAGCTCCTCTACGCCTTATACCTGAGCGTTTTGGCTCTGTCATAGTCCTCCTCCAGAAGGCTCTGGTGTTCACCACGTACATTCACAACTATGCACTGGTTTCACTAGATTGCCTTCTAAAATCTATTTCATTCAAATAAAATTTCTTCAACTAAGTTGACTTTATTCAGGCTAGTGCTACATTCTTGTATTGGGTCTTTTTCAAGTGCTTCCAAAGGCTCTGATGCCCTGTCGAAAGTGAGTCTGTCAGAAATCCCAAGATACTTTGGAAAAAGCTGAGTTTACATTTGAAACACTGTAAGTAGCTTGCCAAAATATCATGCCCAGCATTGGAGAGATGTCATACCTTACAACTGTACAACATATGACTGTAGAATTGCTGGATAGGACCATAGGCACCCTGAAGCCATGAATCCTACAGGACTCCTATGGACCCTGTTAAAAGCCTCTTTCCCATTCCAGTGGAAAGAGCCCATTGCAGCTCCTGTAGCAGAAACCTTGTCTATAGTCATAACACTTCCATCCTCCCCAGAGATCCAGCTTTAATATTTCTTGTTTTTACAAAACTGTTCACCACAGTAGCTTACTCTGCAAGTGCACCTCATCACGGTCAGTTAATTCATCATTGCTGCTGGTCTCATTAATCTCCCCCTCCCCTTCCACAGATAAACCACATTTAATGGCTGTGTTAAGTAACAAGCAGCATGCCAAGGAATATCTTGCATACTTCAGAAGGGTAATGTCCTACCATATTTATCTGGGTGTTTAAATCCCCTTTTGAAAAAGTTCTCTTGGTTACTGATTTACTGAATGTAAATTTCATAATAATTTATTTCAGAAGGGGAAAAGGAATGAAAAGTTGGAATCATTACCTAGTTTTTCAGTACTTGTCTGACAGGTTAATATTTTGATTTCAAGTCCTCATAATAGGACTTTCCTCAGGTGCAACTTTGCATGTCATCAAAGTATTTGCCCCCTAAACACTGTTCTTACTTTCCTGGTCCCAGATATAACCAGCCCAAGTGGAGACTCCTGCTTACACTTGTCAGTGGCCATGCCAAATCCACCTCCCATCCTACCTGCTGTTTACGTTAGCATAGCAAAGAGGTGATGGCTTCCCCCTCCCGTGTGGGTGTCAGATGCTGCCCATGCCTGTGCTCCCACGTGGCCAGGGTCCACAGCTCCCAGCCCGCACTGCACGGGCAGCAATCAGTGCACAGCATCTGGTCCTCACCAGAACCTCGATGTGTCTGCCCAGCATGCCCAGATGCTACAGAAACCCCTTTTTCCACTTCTTTGTTTATTTTTTAAAACTGAGCCTTTGACCTTCTAAGTAGTAATAATTTTCCAGCCATCAAACAGGCATAAGGACTGTGGTATGTGTCTGCCACAGCCCCAAACCACAACTGAGAGCTCTGACTACCCTCTCATTAGCCCCAACAGGATGTCAAAGCCAGGCCCAAATGCTAAGCACTCACTATCTCAGCTAAACTTATGTATTTGTCTGCTAATTATTTTTCAAGCAGTTTGGGATGGTGCAGCAGAAGCCAGGCATGGGGATCAGGTGGATTTGCCTGCATCTTTCACTTAAAGCAAGCCCGTCTAAAATACAGAAGGACTTTTCACCTTAAAATCTGGGATTTATTAGGAGATCCTGTCATAGATAGGATGGGGAGATCCACAGCCAGAAAGCAGAACTGATGAAGGATTGTCCCAGAACACAAGCTACAATTAAAAACATACATTTCTCACAAACACCTCCCTTTAGTCAATTAATCTTTCCATGAGTTTATTTATTTTTCAGTGCACTAGAATGTAAGTTCTCCAATTAGGAAGCACACTGAAAAAATATTGGCATAAGAAAGCTGATTTTAAAATACCATTACCAAAGTTAAACTAAAAATTACTTTGGATCCATATTCATCAATGTCTACCCAGCCTCCACCATCACTGCTGCTATCTACTCCTGCTTCTCTCAGATAAGCATATCCCAGTGCTGTGGCCATATCTCTTCACTGACTTGTTTTCAGCCATGGTCAGTCTGGTTGTTGAGGGGGCTGTTCATGTTTCCTTGAAAGAATATTTCTCTAAGTGCCATAAGGCTATACCATCTCTTGACATTTTAGCACAGTCTTCATAAGCTCTGATCTCTTGTATGCCTTCATTGAACAGCTATTTTGTTCCTCATGCAGAAATGTAAACCCCACCTGTCACATGCTTCAAACACAACCAGATAAGTGTATGATGTCTCAGAAACACAGTCTGATTAGAATCTTTGATGTGGAGACGACTATGCTGTCTTCCTGTGAGACAGGAAAAATAGAGACCTGAACTTTTCTTAATCAGGCTTTTCTTCATAGCAAATGGTGTCAGTTTTTGCTGTGCTTTGGAAGGCTGCCGGCTCCCCATGCTGTGGGCAGGAAAGCCAGAGCCTCAAGCAGGGTACTGCTGTGGCTACCCTGGCAAACCACCTGCAATTCACCACCTGTGACGTGCCACTGGGCCCTGAAACAAGACAGAAATCAGGTGGGTTTGTATTTTTTTAATCATAGAGATTCAACAGACAGTTAGGTCTCCTGTAAAACACACTAATAATCATGACCAGCTTTTACATCTGCAGTTCCTGGCATTTTTGAACAGGAATTATGTACACCTACTGCAGACCAGAGTAGTCACTGTAGATCAGGGCCTGTAGTCACTGTAGATCTCATTACCCTGCTGTGAATCTAGCATAATTCAGTCACTCACAGCAGGTACTTTGGAGTTACACCAGTGCCACTGTGATCAAACTCTGCCTCTCTGCTTGTTTTAAGAAGAATGTTTAGAAAAAGATGCCCAAAATACCTTTTCCCAGGTACAGGCACTGGCTAAGAGCACGTTCTTGGTTATTAGGATCCTTTTACCATCTGGCCATTCTTATTTCCCATATTACACTCACCTCTGTAAACTTCACAGTGTCCTGTAGCACCGGGTGCTCCAGGGGGCACAGTGGGACCAAGCACGATGAGCATGATGTCACTGCCTGTAGAATATTTTGTGTCACTGCTCAGCCTGGATGTTGCCTGAGCCTGCACAAAAGGATCCTGGTAAGGCTGGAGGGAAAGGCAGAGCCCACATAACCTGTACTTGTCTATTTAATGCAGGAAACACCCTCTTTTATCTGGACCAATGTTCCTTGTAGTCTGATTGACCTGCCTACAAGAGTGGGATCAGGGCTTTGACTGCCTAGGGAGAAAAGTGACATTTTCCTCAATGCTTTAGAAGTGTGGATGGGCTACAAGTCACATGACTTGATTGGGTTTTACTCTTGTTTCAGAGATAAAATGAAAACTGCCTCAGATGATGGGTGATGGCGACTCAGAGCTGACACTACAGCACACTGTGGGCATCAGCTCATCCACCACAATGTTGTGAACTGCAGCAAACCACCCTTCCATTGCACCCCCTGCTCCTAAGCTCTAGAGACTGACAGCAGACTTCCTGATGTGTTCACTGCTTGAAGATGCAACTGTGTGAGATCAGATGGGAGTTAGAGGATGGAAAATAAAAGCCGATACGTTTGCATTCACATACTGTCTGGAGGGCTAATTAGCCTTGGTTCTGGTAAACATGCTGGGGGAATGACACCAATCAGACAAACTAACTAGCCATTTCCCTGGAGACCTTAAATGTATTAAAGAAAACAAATAGCATGGAGTTTTGACACTAACACAACCCTGAGCACCATTGTTATTGGCTGGTTTTGGAGGAAATCAAAAGTGTCTCCATCTTTCTGAAGCCCGAGTTCCTGTGACACTGGTGGTCTTGCATCCCTAGGGTGCTTTTCCATGTGGGATATCAGAAGCTGTCATCATCCAGAATTAGTCTGGACAGTTTGCCTTAATTCAGGCCCTAATTAGGGCTGCTGTGGGAGGAAGAGACCTTGGTAAGCATGGTGCCTCCCAGGGTGCAGTCCCAGGGCAGAATAGGTGACGTGAGCTGGGGCAGAAGAAGGCTGAGAGACAGAACAGAAGACACAACTTGAACACCATGAAGACAGGTAATAATTCAATAACATCAAGTAGGAGCTCCTTCAATTACTGTGTAATAACAACTTCTGCTATAGAATAGAAGTTCCTCAGTGAAACACCAAGGACAGCAGTCTGAGTGTCCTGCTGAGTTTCAGGACAGAGATTCTGCAAGGACACAAGGGAGCCTTGTGCCATTGGGGCACATCAAAGGAGCCATGAAGGTCTGCAGCTCTGAACTGCTCTAAAAAACTAGTGTCATGTCATTAGAGCAGCCCTTGAAAGGAACCCCATGTAGCAGAACTGGGCAACGAGAAAGAAATCAGGCAGCTTAACTGCAAACCTGTAACTAAGATGCCCAGTTGATTAAATGGAACTAGAAGCAGGCAAAACATTTTAAATAAAGCAAGTGAATAAATATTGTGAATATCAAGAGAGGGGATTACAGGCCTGAGGATAGCAGAGACTGACATAATGAAGTATAAACAGAAATAGTTGAAGAAGCCAGATAGAGTGTCTAAGTTTAATCCTTTCATAACACAGCACCATAAAGGGAAGCTGGTCAAAATTTTCCATCAAAATGTCTCTACTGAATAGTAAGAACAGTACTTTTATATTATTACTCTGGCTAACATATTTTTTTTTTTACCCACAACAGCTGCTTTCCATGAAAATTTTCAACATTTTTTGGAAACACCAAAAAACCAAAAAACCCAACCCTCTGTTTATGGCAACTGAACATTTTCAGACAAAGAAAAAAAGTACACTTTTGGTGAGCATTAAAGAATGGCCTGTAGTTTTGAGACGTCTCATCCCTTTGTTGCCAAACACTGCATGTTTTTTTGCTTTCCAATAAAAAGTCCAAATTTTCCTCTGGGTGAAGGGGGGACTTTCCAAACCAGCAGCACTTTAAAGGTCAAAAGGAAAAATTCAAGCTCAATTCTGTCCTTAAGGGATGGCCAGTGCTGAGGTCTTTGTAAAGGAAGAGCACTGGGGGCCAAAGGGCAAAACCAAGCAGACAAACAGCATAATTCTGCACAGGCTGCAAACAGAAATAGAAAGAAGCAGTAAAACCAGTGTGATGGGTTGACCCTGGCTGGATGCCAGGTGCCCACCAAAGCAACTCTATCACTCACCTCCTCAGTTGGACAGGGGAGAGAATATATAAGAAAAGGCTCATGGGTCAAAATTAGGACAGGGACATCACTCACCAATTACCATCATGGGCAAAATAGGCCCGACTTGGGGAAATTAGTTAACTTACTACCAATCAAATCAGAGTAGGATAATGAGAAATAAAACTAAATCTTAAAGCACCTTCCCCCCACCCCTCCCTTCTTCCCAGGCTTAACTTTAGTCCTCATTTCTCTACCTCCTCCCCCTAGCAGCACGAGGTGACAGGGAATGGGTGTTGTGGTCAGTTCATCACACACTCTCTGCTGCTCCTTCCTCCTCAGGGGAAGGACTCCTCAAACTCCTCCCATGTTCCAGCATGGGGTACCTCCTATGGCAGACAATCTTCCATGAACTTGTCCAATGTGAGTCCTTCCCACAGGCTATGGTTCTTCATGAACTGCTCCAGTGTGGGTTCCTTTAGGAACAGACTGCTCCAGCATGGGTTCCCCATGAGGTCACGAGTCCTTCCAACAAACCTGCACTAGCGTGGGCTCTTCTCTCCATGGGGTCACAGGTCCTACCAGGAGCCTTCTCCATCACAGGCTTCCCATGAGGTCAGAGCCTTCTCTGTGCATCCACCTGCTCCAGTCCTCCACAGGCTGCAGTGGGACATCTGCTTCACTGTTAACCTCTGTGGGCTGCAGGGGGACAGCTGGCCTCACCATGGGCTGCAGAAGAATCTGTATTGTGACACCTGGAGCACCTCCTCCTCCTCCTTCTTCACTGACCTTGGTGTCTGCAGAGTTGTTTCTCTCACATATTCTCACCCCTTTCTATGGCTACGGGCTGTTACACAGTTTTCTCTTTCCCCTTAAATACATTGTCTCAGAGATGCTAACACCTTGTTGATGGGCTTAGCCATGGGTGTAGTGGGGTTTGTCTTGCAGCTGGCTTGCATTGGCTCTATCAGACATAGGGAAAACTTCTAGCAGTTTTGCACAGAAGCCCTCCTGTAGTCGTCGTGTCCGTGTCGTTCCCCCCCACTACCAAAACCTTGACATGCAAACCCGAAAGAAAATCACTGAAGTTATTAGGCTGAGAAACATGGTGAGAGAATTGGAGCACAGATCTGTGTCTTTGTTGTGGAAAGTGTCAAATAGTCTGATTTTGGGTGGCTGAGAAGCAGTTTGTAACAGAACATCTAAAGACTTGGAGACCAAGTGGTCACAGTCTGGAATACTTGGCTGGTCAATGGCTCTGGCTGCCTCAATATCCTTGCTTATTTTATAATGCTAGAGAAATGAGTGGTACATTGACACTGCCAGGGCAGACAGTGTCAGGCCAGAAAATGTTTCTCTAGCCTACTAGAGTATCATTCAGTAAAATAAATACATTATTGAAAGAAGTTAAATCAAAATCTAAAATCCTAACATTTATTGCAGGAATCTTATATGGTGCTGGATATTAAAAATGGTTATTTAAGGAAACAGTTCTGCTGGACTGGAGCCAACCCTTGTGTTCTTAGTAGTAAAATATTTCATCTCATTTCACCTCTAACTTTTGATCTTGCAGCAGGTATCACCAGAAGATGGCAGGGTAAGCCAAGGCAGCTGTAAATGTCATCATGCATTAGTATTGGACCTGGAGTTAATTTAAACCTATTTATTTGTGTGATTCTCTTGCTTTCCTAACACCTAGCAGCTTATTTTACAAATGCAATAGTAGCCTGGGGTAGATTTTTCTCATGAAATTTCAGGTTTAAACACTCTGCTGCAAATTATTCCAAGCAGCTGCAGTGATAATAGAGGCCAAGTAGCCAAAACTTCTATAGGAGGTAAAAAAACATTTCCCATGGTTCTCCTGTATGCTCTAAAAACTTCACCAAGCCCAAAAAGAGTTAAAACATAAGAAATCTCTCAGAATGATGCAACCTTCTGTTAAAACCGGGGAGCTGATGGTCTGGTATCAGAGCTATGGTGGAACAGGGAAGATAGGAAGAAAAAGGCTCCTGGAAAGAAAAAGCCAAAAGACTTGCAGCTCTGTCTGACCATGTTAGACAGGAGGAAGAGAGGGAAGTATCCCCCTGCAAAAGCAGAGAGCAGGTTACACATGGAATTAAGGTGAATTAATCAGAGATTAATTAAAAACAATCCAAATCCACTCAAAAATCAAAAAGTCATGCTCCTGCATCCTGGAGGTAAAATTAAGCACGAACTCAGGTACCATGGTAGAAAGGGCATCCTCAGAGATTACTCATCTCAGCAATGTGGCTATCAAATATTTGGTGTTGAAAGCAAGAACACTCCTCTCAGGCAGGGGTGCAAGTGCTATTGCACCTCTTCACAAGGGGTGATCTGAAAACAGACCCCCTTCTGGTGCCTACAAAGGGTTCAGTCTCTGTTAGTGATGTAGACATCACAGTAATGTCTGGTGATAGAGACAGCAGCAGCAGCAGAGTGTCTCTACCTGAACTGAGGAAAAATAGTGGATGATTATGGGATGCATGAAAAAAGGAAGGAAGGAAGGAAGGAAGGAAGGAAGGAAGGAAGGAAGGAAGGAAGGAAGGAAGGAAGGAAGGAAGGAAGGAACTCTTAAAAGAATATTTAAAAGTGGGGGAAAGCAACCAGCCTTCTCACCACAGACAATATAAGAATGGCAACAAATGACTCACAGGAGAGGAAAAGGGGAAGAGGCAGGTTTCTGGATCAAGAGAGATAAAAGGATGCCTAAGGAAAGCCTAACTTCAGTCTGTTCCTCCTTCAAAATCCTTTCCAAATGGAGACATGGTGGCCATTGGAGGATGTGGTTTCCATGTAGGAATGATCCAGGTAAGGATGGGGCAAATTGTACTTGGATGCTCATCATTTAGGGTCATGACACTACAGCATGCCCACATTGCTTTTCTCTTGAGACTCAGTGGAGATGTGAACTATCTGTTCTGCCTGTAAAAAGCCAGTGTGACTCAGTCCAGTGTTAATTGCTACAGAATTCCTGAATTTCTTCTGGGACTAATCACATTTGGTTTACTTTAAAGAAACTCTTCTAATTTGAGAGTAGTTACCTCTGGTACCCATTCTTGTACATAAAGTAATATGGCCTTTTCATTAAGACTGTGCACAGATTTCACTCTCTTTAGTGAAATCCATGTCAGGCTGGAGTGCTGGCTGCAGGTTAAGTTCAACTTCACAAAACAAGCATTGCTCATTTTTAGTCCCAGTACAGGGTGAGGAAAACATATAGTCCCTTCCATGGGTTTGCTGCTTAAAAAAACCTAAAAGACTTTAATGTAAACTGTGAATTATAAAATCTTGATCTTTAAGTTAATTAATTCACATTCACTAGCTTGACTTTTTAGGCACTTTTCCTTAAACAGCAGGATAAATTTGAAAGCCTGCTTCTCAACTCATTAAGGCCAGTATAAATAAGGTGTAACTGCTCATGCTAATGGAAATACACTAGTGTATAAATTAGCAAAAACAGATTTAGTTTCACTTAAACTGGCTTTTGACATACTACGTCTAGTTCCACTCCTTCCTTACTGTTACAGTGCAAGGGGTATTGCTGTGCATTGCACACTTGCACAATAAGAATATTAAATAAACAGGGATACAACAAAAATATGAAGTTTCAGAATATTCAGGAAATCATCATTTCCTGGAGCTGAATAAACATTTTAGAAAAAACTCACCCAGCAGGAAATGGAGCTATCTGAAGTGGCCAGTAGGTTCAGAGGATGTGGAAAGGAGTTTGTTCAGAGGCGTTAAATAAACAGAGTAAAATGCCTTGGGAAATAGTTCCTTTTATTCGCTTTCTTGGCTAACAATGTTCATTTTACATTCAGCCTTCAGCACAGGAGACACGAACAGGCCCCATGCAAGATTACCAAGATGAGTGTAAGCTGATACACAGTCTTCCTGGTTCTGCATGCATCTTGAAATGATAGCTAAGGGAGATCACACTGCCCCGCTCAACTCCTGAGCAGGGCAGCCTCTGCATGCTAAGGACTTGGCAAGTTAAATATTATCAGATTAACTATTTGACTGCTCTCAGACTTAACAGGTCCACTTATCCTTTGGCCAAGCACCAACTGACCTCCAAGTAACAGGAAACAATACAACCAGATGTTGATAGAAAAGCCTGTGGCACATGAAAACCTGTTAACTAGGAGATAAAGCCTAAAGCCTAAACCTAAAGCCTAAACAATGAAGTGACACACGGGAGAAGAATATACATCATGATATTCATGTTTGGATCTTTGCAGTCTTCCATCTTAACACATCAGTGAAGCTGACACAGTATGAAGGCTATCTTGGAATACCACAGAAAAGGAGGACTGTGCCAGTTTTCAGCTCTAGCTGTGCCTTAGGAAAACAGGCTTTTCAGCCCAGGCCCTTGAGCCTAAGTCAGATATGAGGAGCACAGATGATAAAGTTTAATTGTTTTTTTCTCCCTCTGTTTTCTCTCCTTGCCTTAAATTGTGCTGAGCTTTCATTAACCCCATGAGGCTGTAGAGAGAAAGGGATGGTCTTGAACTTTCTGTGTGGTTTTCACTCAAGTGACCACGAGCAAAGTTTTCTATGGTTTCTAACATGGGTGCCATTACTATACCCCAGTAAAATCAATAGGTTACATGGAATTAGACAGTTAACATGCATAAGGACATCAGGCTGGGGAGAAAATACATATTAATAACTTTATGCACCTAAACAGCTTTGTAAATTTATTCTTATTTTCTGTAAACCTCAGTTGTTGATATGTAAGTCTGAGGCTGTAATCCCTTTATGCCTGTGGATTACACGAGGACTTTGGGGCAAGAAATGTCTTTTACTGCCCAGCTACACAGTGCTTGGCACTGCGGGTCCCCAGCATCACCTGTTAATTAAACATTAACAGCAGTGATGCCACCTGAACCTGCATCTCACAGTGTCTCTGAGGATCAGGACTGCTGTCTTTTCGAAGGGATATGTCCCATTACTGGATTTGTTGTTTATGGAGCTTCTGGAGAAGGGATGGATGTGGGTACATGCAGAGAAGAACAGGATGTTCCTGAGAAACAAAGAGGAGGGACAGAGAAAATGGAGAAGGCAGTGGAGAAGCACAGTGAAGGAGGAGCTAATAGGTGAATCAAAAATGAGGAGAGAGATTACAGTAAAACAAGCCAGAAAAAAAATCCATTAGGGACATTGAGAAGAAGCAGAAGTAAGATTTAGAGGGGTGAGAAAAGGTGGACCAAGAAGAGAGCGAGGGGAAAAAAAATCCAGCAGATCTGACAACAGAGCTCTGATGAGGCTTCACACGTTTCAAACAAGAAATACGGGCCCCTCCCCAGTGAAACTGGGCTCCCTTTGCCAGCAAAATTGTTTCCACAGCTGAGGCTGCAGTGCCAGCGAATGTCTGCGATTGGCTCATCCAGGTGCTCTGTGATAGAGGCAGCACCAGACTCAACCCATCAAAATGATGGGAATAAATCTGGGGGCCAGGAATGAGTACTTGGGCCCCTGCTTGGCCGCCACTGCGCAGAAACAAGAACATAAGTAGCCAAAAAAAGACACATTTAAGGTATAACTCAACAAAAATAAGGAACAGATCTTTTGACAGCAGACATGCTAACAAATCAAGTTCAGGGAATAAGAACCAGCTATGCTGCAAGAGGACAAGGACTCTGAAAGCTGCTGTTAGAGTGTGATATACCAATCTGCAGAAATTCCATCTATTTAAATTTTTTAATTGTACTTATGCTGGTAAATTCTCCCATCTGAGCTTTTTATTAATATTGTATGAGCTGCAGCCTGCAGAGATCCCAAGTGTCTCCAGTTTTCCTGACTATGGAGTTAGTGTTAAGACTTCCCTGTGAATACCAGTATAACTTCCCCAGTGGGCTCTCAAACTCAGCAGTCAAGTGCACTGCTACACCACCACCAAGCTGCCACGGTGCTTCCCAGACACTCAGTGGAGCCAAGGGCAGGGCATTGAGTACTGCTTGTTCCACAAGTACCCGCATTGACCTTTGGGTGCTTATTAATCCAGTTCAAATGGGTTTGACAATTTGGTCTGATGGGACAGTGATATTACCACTCCAGACCTATTTTTTTCAAGCGTAGATCCAACACATTGAGTGCATTTTACAGCAAGGGTAGATGAGATTTTCTGTAAGTAACCCAAATCCTATTGAACATCTCCCCATGAGTGTCTAAGAGCAAATGATAAGACCAGGCTGGAAGGTGCCTACTAGGGCACCACATCCAACTCGCTGCTGTTGCAAGCAACCATGTCATAGTGTCTCTTTGATAACCACTAATTCACTTATGTTTACTAGGGCATCAGAGTGTTATCTTACAACCATGTCATTTTTTTATCACTGCCACACAGAAGGTTTTGTGAAAGAATCCAGTTCTTGGACTGGAAAGGGAAAACATGGCTGCTCATGCATCAGCCCTGTCTGGTCTATGTTTGCACAGGACTTAAATGTTCACTGCATGTATTTCAACTCACAATGAAATCCTGATATGATTTAAAGTTATGTGAGTGTGCCACACCAGCAAAACTGAACCAAAGCCTTGCTCTGCTGGACGGAGATTTAAAGATAACCACCCGCATTCCCAGCAGACTTTCTGCAATCAAAAGCTGGATGTCTCTGAGCTAATATAACCAGGCTCCCAGACAGTACTCAGCACGTGACCAGCAAGATCCTCCACCTCATGTTACTTGGGGTGAGACTGGGATGTGAAGAAACTCCCCTCGTCAGGAGATGGTGCTTTCCCCAGGACCCCCCCACCACTGCATGTGGTGCTTATGCTGTCCTCCCTCTGCTATCCCCTTGTCTGGGCTGGGCTCCACTTCAGCTGTGAGGGAAGAGTCCCAGAATACTGTTTTCACTACTTGCTCCATCCTGACTTCACCAGTATTGCAAACTCTCCCAGGAAAATACACTCCTTCAATTATGTCAGCACTGTAACAAAGCTGAAGGCTTGTGCTGTCACCCAGAAGAGGTTAAATTAAGCAAGCAACTGGGCAGTTGTAGAAGAGCACCAGGAGAGCTAGGTCTTTGAGCAACCTTGCCTTGTATTTTCTTATCCCACCCCTCTAATTGCTGTAGTGCAAGATACTCCAGGCAGAAGCTGCAGATCCAAATGGGTTCAGTCAACTGCCTAGCACGCTTGAGGATGGTGTAAACCAAATGTGGGTAACATGGGGCTCTGAGCAACTTGCCTTAGGTGGAGATGTCCCTACTTGTGTAGGAAGGGTGGACCAGATGACCTCTAGAGGTCCCTTCCAGCCTCAAACATTCTATGATCCTATGAACTTAATGCCCTTTGCCTACTCTCAAATCTGCCCAAACATGGTAGGTAAAGCCAAGCACAAAACCAACTTGATAGTGATTTTGCAGTCCTCGTGATTTCAGGCTCCCATAGCCACTGGCCTCTCTGCATTCACAGCCCATCGGTGCAAACATCAACCCCCTTCCATGGGTGAGGCAGAGTAAAAATGATGGTCCATTGCTCCTGTCCAAAGAAGGAGGTAAGAAATCTCCCTTTTTGAAAGCCCAAATCCTAGGCTATGCAAAAACCAGCAACCTGTCTCCTGGGGAAGATCAAATCCCCCATAAAGGAGGGAAAGGAAGAAAGGAAAATCTACCATGAACTCCCAAATGAATTATATGCCTCCTGAGAAGAAGACATCATATTTCTTTTGGTAAATCATTAGTCACCAAAAAATCCCACTAGTTCAGGTTGACTGATGACCTTCTGAAGTTTGACCAAATTCAATAAACAGTTTTTTTGCCAAAACAAATGAAAACTAGGGGTTTTTAACTGTCAGAAACAGTTTGTTTAGACACCTTCTGAACACAAGCCTTTCACATTTTTTAAATATTTAACTTTCTGGGTACTTATAATAAAAGTCATGTAAATAAAGGTACATTGGTGATAGTTAACCTTCCACCCAATAGCACAATATTACTGCCCTCGACTGAAAAATGAAAGATGTGGGCTTGACTTCTTCCTCTGGCTTTGAGGAGTTACACCCACGTCCCAGAAAACCTCACTGGCCCGTCAGTCAGTGCTGGCATGTTTCTGCTCAAAGTTAAAGAGATGACCAAGCTTCTGACAGCTTTACTTACACAATCCAGCCTTGGTGCCCTCATTTCTCCCATTTCTATTTTATTTAGATGCTGTCTGGTGAGACATGACAGTTGTTTCCAAATTATCCCAGCATTTTCTCTTCAACTTCTACCTAGCTGGGTCCTTGTTAGGGACCACATCACTAAGCTGCAGTCATCAGAGTATCTGAGAGGACCAGTTGTCTTTTCACTTTGGATAAGGCAGCAAAGAGGCCTTATTGGTGCCCCCATCACTGAAAAAAAAAAAAAAAGAAAACTTAACCTCACTAACCTCTACCTTCCAAATTGTTTGTACATCATCATCTGCATTTCTACAGTGGAAAATAAAGAATCCATTTGTTTGGCTTGAAAAGATTAAGAACTCAACATAATTTTCCAATTTTAGATTTTGTAACACAGTTTATTGTATAGCTGAGGGAGAAATCAGCTGAATTTCCCTCATGCCTGACCATATGATCAGGAGACAGC
This sequence comes from Megaceryle maxima, assembly GCA_024605025.1. Lineage (NCBI taxonomy): Eukaryota > Metazoa > Chordata > Aves > Coraciiformes > Cerylidae > Megaceryle > Megaceryle maxima. The sequence continues at coordinate 26,487 of JANHGN010024968.1, read as the reverse complement.
TACTGCGGGTACAGTTCTGCAAGAGAACTCTTTGAAGTCAGAAGTCAAAAAGACTTTTGGGGGTTTAAATGCCTTTTTAATGTGGTCTCTTTTCTGTGTGGAGTGCAGTCCACACTTAAAGGGCTTTCTTGTGTGCCTGTGAGAAATGCATTTCTTGAAACTCATTTTTCATCTCTGCCCTACAAAATCTGTATAAAAGCTCAGACCACTCAGTAGATCCTCACATGCTTCAAAGAGTGCTCATCTTAACCATGGTCCTGTGAGGTCCCAAAACCAACAGCAGTTTAGTCTGGATCAGATAACACAGGTCATGGTCTAAAGGCTGAATGTAAATATCTATTATAAACGTAACAAAGACTTCTTTTTCTCCTTATTCCCTTCAAAGACAAGGACATCTACTTTGCACTGAACTGATTTTTCTTTTCATGAGGTAACATCATTATATCTTGATTTTGGGGCCATCATTCAGTGAGAATGCTGCACGTAGTAAGCTTGCAGCAATCGGGCAGAACCAGGTCCTTGTGTCCCTCCAGCCACAGACCACATCCTCAGTGGCAGAGTGGGCATTACTGTGCTCCAAAAAGTGCCTTCTCAGGGACAAACCAGCAGACGTTGCCTCTCCAAAAGGGCAGAAAGGTGCCTAACACGGCCACATTTACTTCTGTCTCTGGTGATGACACATCTCATAGGAGCCAGCCTCAGGCATGCAGTGTCTTTGAGTATGGCTTTGTCCTTCCTCTTACGATGGCACCAGCATGGGGACATGGCTGCCTTGTGCCAAAATACCCTCCAGCAATACATGGAACACCATCAGTGAGGCCCATTGTGGTACTGGAAAGCAGTCTGCACACTCTTCCTTTAAGCTTTGAGCAACAGGGGAAGTGTGGGGGGGTCTGGAATCACCTATTCTCCCCCTCCTTGGTGACTTTCCCTCACAGTTTAACAGCTCTGATTGCCCTGCACCAAAAAGGGGAAAAAAAAGAATAAATGGGGAGAAAAAAAGGACAAAATCCAAAAAGTTTCCAGAACAAATTTCAGTTCTCATAGTCCTGTCACCCAGTCCGAGCGCAACAGTCAAAGTCATTATGCAACAGTTTAAAAATATCACGGTGACATATGAGGTAATGCCACTTTCTGCACAGGCTCCTCGGGGAGCTACCAGGCTGAGCCCTGCCCTCAGCAGCACGTTAGGAGTGAGCACTCATCTGGAAACAGAAGTTTCCAGAGCGCAGATGGGATGTCACGTCAGAGAAACATACCTCTGACGTGAAGGTCCCTTTCATTTCTGGATGATGCTTTAAGGAAAAAAAGAGTTGCTGGGAAGTTAAAATGTCTGTTATCTGAATGGTTCATGGATCAAGTCCTTCAAACTGGCTGAGATCTGCTGTGAGAGTGTGCTCAGCCATCGGTGAGCATGGAATAAAGCTAGAGCTGAAACATTTTTATAGCCTGATTGCTAACACCTCTCCAGGATTTTGCCTAAAGTCACCTAGAGTCTCTGAGAAAGGAAACGACAAGTCTTCTTCTGCCGGACTGTATAGCTGTTATTTTAGCATGAAACAAGCAAAGCCTGACTAATCCCACAACCTTCTCTCCAACTCCAGTTACAAAACCACACAACAAGACGATTACGTTCTCCTGGACTAGAGGGGAACAAGAAACTGCCCATCTGCCCCTCTCACAGGGGGTGGGACCCCATCACTGACATCACTTCTGTCTTTGTCACTGGCTCTTTCTTCAAACGTGGCCTAGGCTTGAAGATTATATGAAGTGCTGAGGAACAGCCATGCTTGGGGCTTGGGTCAGCAGACCTAGCAGGAATGTTTGGTCCTTCCTCTATGCAGTCTGCTTCAATGAACAAGATCTTTGTCCTGTGCAAAGGTGCCAGATGTGTTTAGGTTTTCATAAACAACTCCAAAACCAGCTTTGCCTACACCTCAGCATATGCTTGCATGCAAGCAGAGAAGCCTGGATGTGGTATTCAGGAAAAACTCATCATTAATAGACAACATTGACATGCCTGGGGACTTTGAAGAGCTGTGCCCCATGAAGATCCCATTCTCCCAAAGAAACAGAATATTTTTAGGTTGGGGAGGAGAGACTGGATTGTTTACACAATGATATGTGATTCCTCTGACCAAAAGTCTCCACAGAGATGTCCTCAGGCAGGACTGCCTCTTTTTAGGTTTGCAGTAAGAGAGAATTTTGTTTTTTTAAGCAAGTGAGGAAGAGGATCCAGGCAACTATAAGACAGTCAATCTTCTCTCAGTTCTTGGAAAAATTATGGAGCAAGTCTTTATGCAAGTCGTTTCACAGCACATGAAGGCAAAGAGAGCAACTGCAACCAACCAGCATGGATTAACAAATGGCAAACTCATCAGTAACCTGGACAATAGAACATAATTAGCCCTCAGCAAGTCTCCTGATAACACTAAACTGGGACAAGCGGCTGACGCATCAGATGTCACTTAGGGACCCAGATCATCTGAAACAATTGGGTGAGAAGGAACTTCAGGAAAAGCGACGAAGATGAATGCAAATTCCTCCACCTGGAGAAGACTAAACCCCTGTGTCAGTATAGACCAGGTGGGCACCAACCAGCTGGGGAGTAGCTCCATAGAGAAGGACCCTGCTGAACCTGACTTTACACTGTGGCCTTGTGGGAAGGAAGGCTGTATATACATATATACATCTATATGTATGTACATACCAAGCTGTATTAGCAGAAGCATAGGCAGCAGGCTGAGTAAAGTGGTTATTCCTCTCTACTAAGGAGTTGTGAAGATACATCTGGAATAGTGTGTCCTATTTTGGGCCCTGATCAGAAGGAAAAAAGTTTTATGATGATGGAAGTTGAGGGCTGGCACAAGCTGCCCACAGAAACTGTGGCATCTCCATCCCTGGAGATACTCAAAATGCAAATGGACAAGACTCTGAGCAACTTGATCTAACTTCAAAGCTAGCCATGCTTTGAGCTGAAGGCTGGACTACAAGACCGCCAGAAGTCCTCTCCAGCCTAAATTTTTCCATAATTCTATGATTTATGATAGCTCTTAGCAAATCTTGTGCCAATATGTTGTTGAAAAAATGGCCTATACTTTTATAAGGCGTGTGTTTCAAAACAGTATCAGTACTTCCTATTAAAACTTTGGCAACTGCATATGTCAGTATTTATAAAATGCATTTTAACATTGTTGCTTTCATTATTTTCCCTACTTGCCCATTATTAGTAAACATGAATTTTCCAAAGTGATTTTATAAAAATGCTGGCAAAAATCTGTGGAAATACATTATAAAATAAGCAGAAAAAGTATCAATTTCAGATCACAAGGAATGGAAAGATCTTCAGAATGTCAAAAATAGTGAAATAATTTAACTAGCTCTGTAATTTCTATATATATGCATTACCTGCTGGGTAGAAACCATGAAGACATTTTCCATTTGAACTAAGCAAATTCAGTCCCACAATTTCCATTCTTTGGTGCTCATTTTCCTTAAATTATCTCCTGAAAGAGTTTCTTGGCAAAGATGTTCCCTGGAACAATTCACTTCAAATAAATGTTGCATACATTGCAGAAAAAGCAAATTTCACTTTCATAATTGCCCCACATTCTCACTACCAACTGTATCATGGGAACAGTAATACTGCATATAACTTATATGCAAGTCTGGACACATGAGTTTCCAGTAGCAAGTATTTCTGATTATTTTCTCACAACAGAAACATCCAGGTGCAAGAAGCTGGTCCTTTCTTCTTTGTTTATGCTTAGCTATACCTGCAGCACAGTGACAACTGTTCCTTCTTGTGATGTTCCTATCAGTGCTATTATAAAAGCAACCACTTCATGTCAAAAGGCATGGAGTTTATGGGAGCACCTGGGAATCTAAATGCCTATCTATTTGAGAAAACAAGAGAGCTCTGAAATATGAGGGGCAGCACAGAAAGGGTACAACCTTTCCAGCTGTATTACTCTGTGGACATGTGCAAATTGTTGTTATGACCTAGAGCAACCTAATGTAGATCTTAATTGTCTTGCTTTTTAGGAGGAATTGGACTGGAGGATCCTTGGAATCTGAATTATTCTGTATGATTACATCATGTCATGATGATATGATGACTATACTTGGATATTTCTCTAGAGAGCTCCAGACCTTGGGCTGAAGTAATGTCCAAGATATGACTGAATGCCCATGCAGCAAATGGTTTGAAAATCTCACCTTGAGAGTAACCTCTGACCAACATTGACCTGAGAGCAGAAGCATACCCTAAAACGGAGTTAATAATGAGCAGATTCACACCAATTCCACCAAAATGATTGCTTAACAGTTTCACATCAATTCCACCAAAATGATTGCTTATCAGACTGGCCAGTATTGTGCCACTGCCCTTTTGTTCTCTCCTTGCTTGTCTGCATCTAAATCTTATCTCTTGTCTTCTAGTTTGTAAAAGACTGTTCTTTTTAATCTATTTACTAAAATATTTTTAGTTAAGATTATTAACAAACATGGCACTAACTATACAATGTCAACACTGGATGTCAGCACTTCTTTCAGAAGATAATAATATAAGAAAAAGAATGGAAATCCTTTCCACTGAATTAATTTAATACAAGCTGAAACACATACATAGAACATCCTTCTTATATGTCAAAATACACATACAATAAAATTGAGCTTAGATCTTTGTTCGTGCAAGCAAAATGGAACCACTGTTGTCAGGGTTCGTCTTCATTCTGAATAGCAGTGATTTGACCTTTATTTTCCCTAAAAATATAATATTTGTATTATTTCTCAGATTTTCACCCTAACTTGGTTTTCACAGTGTTCATAGCACATAACAGGCTGCATTAATAAAATTTGGACCTTTCCTGGATTATTAACAAAGTCAGGAAGTAAGATGTGGTTTAGAAACAACCTTTGCAACACTTAAAACCATTCCAAATTGTTCAGTTTTGTGACCATCTTCCACAGGTTTTGTGTTATGTGAAATGTTCAGAAACAATTCAATTTTTCAGGTAAAACTTTATTAGACTTAAGGAAATGCTGTTCTAAAGTATAAATGCTGATTTTCAGCTTGCTTTAATAAGCACGATGAAGTCAATATGGTTATGTTTCCTTTCTCCAGCTGAGACTCTGACCTTCAGTATAACATTTACCTCATTTTCTTCATCCACTAATTACACTCGGCTATAAAAATGGTTTGTCTGGCAACATTTAATCTTGACAAATCAGTGATGACTATTGATCATAATTTTATTGTCTTCTAGATGTTCGAAGATTATTTTCCTTATCAGATGTTGAGTTTTGGATTAAAGTACTTTAAAAACTGGTAATTGTTAAGAATATTCCTTTTTTTTTAAGGATTACTAGCGTGCTTCTGTTCTTGTTCCAGTCATTTCCCACTGCTCTCGTCTTTTTAAAAGCCAGCTGCCCATGGTTTGGTAAATCTTTTAGCTGGCTAAGAGATAGTTCACATTTCCTAACTGTTTTGTCTTTACTCTTATGTAACCATATGATGGAATTCTGCAAAATTAGCGACTTTTTTAGTTTTTACAGAAACACTTTATAAAGGTATTCATTGTCTTGGTCTCAAATTGTCTCTAATTACATATGTGTTCTCAATTCATAACGTTTTTTTTCCTAGGTTTTCTATCTTGCCTTCAATAAAAGTCAAGGAGAAGGATTTTATTTACTTCATTGATGTAAAACAGAAACACTTCTCTTCAAGGAGGAAAAAAAAAAAGAAAGAAAGAAAGAAAACTTTGATTCTCTTTAACCTCAATTCCTTTTAACCTCGGTGACTAATTCACACCTTACACACAAGTTCATCCAGTTTACACTTATTCCACACCAGTAACAGTTACTGAACATAACAGTTTCTGAGTAGGTTTGTCTAGGCTTCCTTGCTCTTCACCCCTGCTGTACATTTTATTACCATTGTTGTCCCATTGTGATATCCAGTTGCAATCAAGCAATCTCTGTTCAGGCTACATGTGCTCTTCACAATCTTCATTTTGAGGACAGCTAGAATCTCCAGTACATTGATTCTCTTCTGGATTCACAGAATGGCTTAGGTTGGAAAGGACCACTGGAACTCATCTCCAAATCTCACTGCTTGAGAAGGGCCACCTACAACAGGCTGTCCACAACCATGTCCAGTCAACGTTTTGATACCTTCAAGGAAGGAGACTCCACAACCTCCCTGGGCAACCTATTCCAGTGCTTGGGCACCCTCACTTATGTTCAGAGGCAATCTCTTGTGTTTCAGTTTGGGTTCATTGTCTCTGGTCTTGTTACTGGGCACCACTGAACCTGGTTCCATCCTCTTTGCCCTTCAGGTATTTATACACACTGAGCCTTCTCTTCTCCAGGCTAGACAGAGTTGTCCCAGCTTTTCCTCGTAGGAGAGGTGCATCAGTCTCCTAAACATCTTTGTTGCCTCTCGTTGGATTCTTTCCAGTGTATCCATGTCTCTCTTGTGCTGAGAAGAGCCCAGAACTGGACACAGCACTCCAGATGTGGCCTCACCATTGCTGAGCAGAGGGGAGGGATCACCTCTCCTGACCTGCTGCCTAATGCAGCCCATGATCCCATTTGTCTTCTTTGCTATAAGGGCATGTTGTTGGCTAACAGTCAACTTGATGACCACCAGGACCGCCAGGTCCTATTCTGTCAAGCTGCTTTCCAGCTGAGTGGCCCCCAGTGTATGCTGGTGCCTGGGATTGTTGGTCCCCAGCTGTAGGACTCTGAATTTTGCACTTCCCCTTGAGAGGTTCCTGTCAGCCCATTTCTTCAGCCATTTCTCTCTGTTGTTTTTGAAACCTCAGTCCTGCAACTGCTAATGCTGGTAAGATTTTCCTCATTCACATCAAAGAGACAATGGGTAAGTTTTTAATTTCTTTATCAAGTTTTTCAGAAGCCAGTTATCTATGCACTCCTAGAGTGAGTAAATCTTCTCCTTGTTCAGATGAATCAGAGTAGCTTTTGGTTGTCAGCTTCCCTATTATTCTCAGATCCACACTGAGCAACACGACAAACACTTTCAGGGTGAAGAGAAAGTCTCCCCACTAATTTCCATAGGAGGAAGCTTGACCAGGACCCCTCTGGGTAGTACTGCAACTGGTTAGCCTTAACAAAAAATACATTTGTTACATTTTCTTAGAAGGATTAGAAATTATTTTTCTTGTCATATAGGAGGATATTTAGATGAATTTTTAAAGCAGTGTTTTCCTCTACTGTCCAAGCAAAATAAAGGTGGCTGCTGTTGTCATATGTTTACCAGATTTACTCACCTCTCCAAAATCCATTAAGAAATGATACATTTTTATTTATTATTTTGCCAGACAGCAAGAATGCAAGCTTTCCTGTGCTACTCCATCAATTACTTCATGGTTAGAGTGGAAAGGTTGCTGCGTTCAGGGGCCAAAGGATGATTTACTCCACACAGTTAGTACAGTTAACAGAATCCTTGACTTATTTAGCAGAGAGACGGGTATCTGCTCGAGGCAACAAGTTTTGAAAAACTGTCTGTGAAGAAATGACTCATGTTTTGGGCAGCCACCAAAAATCACATTTAAAATGAAGGACACTTCAATTTGAAGAAAGTAGCCAGTGTGATCTAACAGCAGCAGTTACTTCAGTAGCAGTTTTGGGAAGTATCAGGTTTCCTGATCACTTCGAGAGATGTGGAAAGTGGATCTTCAGTGAATGCACTGATATAATCTCAGATAGCTCAGCTATAGTCTCAGATAATGGCTATGAACACCAGTGTGCACCACTACCCCTTTATTCCAGAGAGAGGACCATCAACCAGACCTTCCATGCTATCTTAGGGGCAATACGTCTTGAATTCAACCCCTTCTCTCTCTCTCCCTCTCCACCCCCAATCTTCCACCCCCCACCAACAAACTCCTCCTCCAAGAGTTTTGACTAGATAACCATTTTGAGATAAATTAAATTAATCTCTTATCAGTTGCAGCAAAGCACTGCTGGTTCTGCTAATAGGCTGGGCCATACAGAAACCAGTAGTAACTCCATACTTCTGGGCTTTCTCACTCTGGATGCTTTGACTTGAGAAAACTGCTTTCCAGTGAAAAATCCTCCCCAGGAAGGTGCTCAGTGGAGGGAGAAGAACGTTCCCATTCAGACATGGAATGAAGGACCATACAGCATGGCTAAAGGTGTCAGAATGAAGACTCACTTAGGTACATATTTCTTAATGTGCTGGTAGATTTTCTTTAATTAACTAATTGCACACTCACAGTGCAAATCAGAAGAAAAAGAATAAATTGCTTAAATACAATTCATCTGCTTATACTATTATTTAAGAGTTCTGCTGTTTGAAAACCTAACTTTGTGGATCCAGACATCAAGTTAATACAGAGGCTTCCTAATTTGGTACCAGTCTGATTAACAGCACTGCTATACTCATCTACAGGCACACTGGCACATCTACTGGCCTTAAATACCCAATTGATGAACTACCAGGGTACTGCCATATATGTATCAATACAAACATTACTGCCTTCAGCTTACTGCCCCCATGGATACTCTTGTTGATTCAATTACTATGACATTTTCCTGGAAAAGCGTATCAAAAACTTAAATAAAAGGCTGTGCAGCTAGAAGCAGGAAGGTTGAGTGATACGACAACACTTCTTTCACTGGCACGACTGACCCATGGAACTGCATACATTCTCAAAAGATAATAAACACAAAGATGAAAGAAGAGATTACAAACTGCAATATTTTTCTTATTAGCACAGTAAGAAACCCACTGATGAGAACAGACCTCAAAAGCTGCATGAACAATGAGGAATGAAAAACAATGTTTAAATACAGTATTGGAAAAATATGGGAATGAAGTAACTTCAGGGCAAAGATCATTAATAGCGAAACCAAGGACAATTTTCACACAGATTTTTTCCAAGATGGCAGCTTTTCTTAGGAGCTGATCCAAAGCCTACTGAATTCAATGGAAAGATTTAACTTCGATGGACTTGGGATCATTTTAGCTTTTGGCTGAGACAATTGCATTGCTCCAAGTTAAAAGAGAGAAGACTTGGCAAACGATAACTGAGGCTACAGCACATTGAGGGTCAAAAGACCTTAATTGTTGGACCAATTCATCCCCGGTGTGATTCCACCATACCCAGAGGATTTTCAGAGTCAGTTTTGTACTGACTGATGATGCCATTTGCAATTTCCAGTGAGTTCAGTCAGGGTAGAATTTGACACAGTGGATGCGACTGTACTGTAAAGTTAATTTGAATGCAGTTAATGTGAATCCAATCGTCCTATTGGTTTAAATAACTCCAAAAGTTTTTCTTAACACATTAAAAGGCTATATTTTATGACTATAACCTCACAGCTATGAAATATAGCTCTCCAATGATATAACTATGAGATATAACTTTCTTCCCAGCAGCTGCTGGTGGGAATTTCACTCCTTCTGAAATAAATATTATATGCATTCATACCATACATGGAGGAAGAGAAAGGGCAATAGGAAATACAATGAGCTGACTCGAGATGTGTTACTTATTTGCCCACATTATTAGTGATCTCATAGCTCAGAAGTGGTGGAGGGAACCTGATCCACTTGTGAATTATGAAAGGTCATCAATAACTCATAGCAATATATGACACATCCATTCAGGTCATCCAGACTTACTCCATGCTTGGATCTGTTTATCTAACACCAGTTTTAGTTTAGTCTATACTGTGTGTTGATTTCATAGTACATCATGTAGCAATGAGATCTCTTGGCTACACTCCCATGTAAGATGACTAAGTTTGAAGTATAAGACAACCTGAAACAAATTTTCAGAGTATCAGTTGATTGAACTGAATCACACGTATCTACTTCCAATGACATGTGTGATCATTACATAAAGTAACTCAGATGTAAATGTATCAGATTGGGTGTGTGCACATGCATCTGTAAAAACACACTCACATTTTATGCATTATATTTGAAACTTATGCTTGTTTCTGTCCTTAAGAAACTGAAAGAGCAAACAGGCAACAGAGAATTCTTTGATAGTAATATCACAAGACACATCTCAAGTACTACAGAGATGAGCATAGTGTAAGAATGAAATTATTTACGAGACAGTTTTTCGCTGTCTTAAAAGGAAGCTAAAAGACACGCTTTGTTCTCAGTCACATATCTGAAACTCAGTCACATATCTGAAACTAAGCAATTACGTTTAATCCATACATAGACAAGGCTATAACTTACCTCTACTTAAAAATGGTATAGGCTACAGTTATACATGTTTTAATTATAACTAATTTGAGACAGTTCTCTGACTATAAACCACTTTTGAAAAACTGATTATGAAAAAAAAAATAGGAGTTTAAATGGGTTTTGTCCAAGGACTCTTAATAAACTGGTTAGAAAATATTAACCTCCTCTGCTAGTTCCTCTAATCCTGTTGGTAGTACTCACTATATCAAACTGGCCAGGCAGTGCCTGTTATTGACTGCCAAAAGTTCATGGCAATACCTTGGGGCAGAGCTCATTTCTTCCAGTCCCAAGTACCCATATGTTTATTACTTCTTGAGCTAATGGAAACTCCGTGTGGGAAATACATGACACGTGGCACACTGGAGGGAGCTGTGGTGAACACACATTTTAGTCAGTGTTATGTACTTGTAAGGTGCCTAATGCTAGCACTGTCATCGTTACGCACACGTGCAAATTCTCAGTACAGATCAGTATCCAACAGCTATATGGCAAGACAGGATGCATTTTATTGATCCACAGATGTTCTGTTTGGGATGGCTGCAAACACTTAGTCCTTTTGGACAAGCACCCCACCTGGCTCTATATCAGCCCAAATGCTACATAAACTGTTTTGTAGTGTTCTTACATCAACTTGGCATTAAAAAAAAAAAAAAAAAGTCTCCAGATCAAAATCCTCTGAGCACTTCTCACATCACATGTGCTATTTGAGGCAGAGACTGAAGTCATTTATCTGCACAGTTGTTCTCTCATCTGACAAAACAGCCCAAGCCAAAGGGTCTTTGATAGCAAAGAAAAACTAATTCCATGCGCACAATTCTTGGTCTTTTAAACTACTTTAATCAAACTCTCATGGTAAGTCATTTCACATTTTATACATGAAAAAGAACATTTTGTTTTTAAACCAGAACACGACACAAACATTGCTTTTGTCAGGGCAAGAGAACAGCTCTCAGGCAAGCAACAACACAAAGCAATCCTTTCTAAAGGCTGTTGGGCACTACCACATCACAAGAGAAAGTGAGTTTACCTATTTACTGCCAGAAGAGGGAAGAAAAAATGGTGCTCTTTTGCTGGCAAAACTTTCCCTCAACTTAATGGCAAATGTGCCTATCTAGACGTAGTATCACTATACTCTGCAATTAGATTTAGTGTTTTCTTCCTCACTTTTCCATCTTTCCTTTTAAAAGTGTCTTGCCTTTTTCCTTTCTTTCACCACAAAATTGCCTTAAAACAACTGAGTTATCAGGTTATTGTCAAACTTTTTATATATTTCTTTTTTTTTTCCCAAAAAGGACAGATAATTTAACTTAAGGTTAAAATAAAATCATGACTTGTAACATGACAACTTCGTTCCCTCCCATTGATCAGGTTCTCCTTCGAGGAGTCATATGGAGACTCCTGGACCTGTGCTCAGCTGAGATGCTGTGAATCCTTGGTCTCTGCTGAAGCAGAGTCAGTCAGAGTGTGTGAGTCAGTCTGCCAGTGTAACAGGACGGCAGAGCTCAAGACCTCTGCACAGCGACACAGGGCTCTGCTGAGTCAGAAGCTAACACTGTTCATGCAGAGACAGAGAAATTACTTCTGACTCATACTTCACATATAGACATTGTTAGCTATGGTAAAAGATGAGAGCCGTGGCTGTCTCTTTGTAGAGGTTGGATTTCCAGCCAGTGGCATCCTTTCCAAAAGGAGAAAATTGTTAAATTATTAGACCACAGTCAGAAGAGTAATCTCTAACTGATTGAAGATAAAAAGCATTGAACATAAGTAAATGGAAACCATCAGAAACTGAGGTGAGTGGCGAAACACAGTGGACATTCCCCACGACAAATACCCAGAAAGCCCAGAGCAGCAAAAATTTGCAACTGAATGGAACCATCAGATTTAAAGACAAAAGGGGATGGCTAGGATGGCTGAGATGCTGCTAGAACATGTTTCCATACCTGATGTTTCAAAAGCATAGGGTAAAAAAAAAAAGGGCATATCCACTCATCCAACAGGATGCCCACTGGTTCTAAGCATTAAAGCCAGCTCAGAAAACCAGCCTATATTCAAGCTGCCTCTTACCCTGTGAGAGGATGGTCTTCTGGGACCAAGAGGAGATCATTTTCAGAGCTCTAGAGAAGCTCACATTTCAGCTACCAGCATTGCTCCTGGCCTGGGGATAAATGGAGGCCTGAAGTCTACAGTGCTTCCCGCAAGACTACAACTCTTTGGAGCCAGCTGTAAAAACTGTAAGTTAAAAAAAAAAAAAAAAAAGCAAAGAGACTATTGTTTTACAGTTAGCCCTTCTTCCAGTTATTGCATGAGTACACTGAAGTCAGATCAAATCCTAGGAACCTGATTCTGACATCAGCACGTTAAATATATTGTTCTATCTCTGCCAATTTAAAACAAATCACTGCTGATTTATTGTACTATTAGATCAGAGTTAGGCCAATGAACTATTCAATATGACTGCAGAAGTCAGGTGCTCTGACAGTATTGATGGGTCTTATGCACGTACCTGAACACAACACAAACAGAATACTTCAGAGCCTGACTAACACAATCCTGGCATGAGACCAGGATTTAAGCCTTGTTTTTCTCATCCATACATCACCACCACATTTTTCAAGTGCCACTGTCATTAAGTTAAGATACAGAGCAATCTGTCATTTAAAGCCATTACGTAAACATTTTTGGGTCAAAAATATGACCTTTCATATAACTAGGTCTGAAAAGAAGAACACTTTCCCCATATGGCAAAGCAAACTAAGCAGAGGAATGCAACACACTATCAACAAGTAACTCTGCGAGCTTCATCACTAATTAATTCTGATTTCCACTGGTTTTATTCTTCATGGTTGACTGAACCTTCAAACAAATCACAACAATGAACTCATCTTCATATCACCTACAGCCCCACCACAATAACCTAAATTCCCTCATTTCTTCTCGCTGCAGGACTCCTCAGTCCCCTACCACAACATCCTTATGCCCTCTCTACTCTCACTTCTCCTACCCATATCCTTCAACAACATTGTCTAGCTTGCTGGTGGGCCAAGATACATCAAGACCTTTTTAGGGACCAGGGCTACATGAGCATGGTTTGACCGGCCAGGACACACATGTTGGTTGCTCAACCAGTTGGTCAGGAGTCAAACACTTTTCCACAGCCCAGCCCACCATGATGCTGCAGCTGCCCTGTGACAAATTCTGCCCCACTTCTCTTTTGGAAGTAGAAGACAGAGCATAGGGGAGGTGAGATAAATGTGGATCCTTATGCTCTTTCACCATACATATCACAGACCTTTTGCAGAAACTTTGGAGACTTAATCCACTGTTAAATCTTCATGAAACTGCCTCCTGAATCAAAACATTCACAGTGAGGAAGAAGAATAACATAGAAACAGACAATGTGACTACGTAACATCATTTTACTCTAAGAAATACTGTTAATATCACACACAAAAAAGGTGCAGCTTTAGTAGAAAGTAGAAATTTGCTCACACAACTTCTGGTGTGTAATATCCATTAAACTGCTCAAAAGCAGTAAGTTATTGCACCATTCAAACTGATGAAGAGAATCTGGGAGTTGCAGAGATTGTTTAGTTAGTATTACTCCCCTCCACTGACTAAATCATCTTGTCCAACAGAATGAGATTTTCTTCAGCTGCTTTTCACTTGTCAAATCTAAAAATAGAAACGATCAGGGGCAGGGAATACCTAGGGTCTCTTTGAAGCCTCATGAAGTGTTTAGAAGAAGAAAAATGTACATTCAGCACCCAGATGCAAGATCTTCTGTTAACAATAAAGTTTCAATACTTTCACAAGTCCTGATGTCAATAATTACCCTTCAACTTCAGAAAGGCCGTTCTGTGCTCAGGCTTTTGCTGCTGTCGTGAACAATTGCTTGTTCCTCATTCAAGTTATAGTCACTGCAACTGTTCCCATCCAGTTTGAATTCTACTCAATATTTTCGATGTCCAGAATTTTTCTCCATTTAATTTATTTAGGCATTTGTAACAGACAAGGGAATGACAACAACTGATAAAGACAACAGCAGAAAGGAACTCTAGCTGAATAAGTTAATTCACAATCCTGCTTAAAAATCAGGCTGTTCTGATTATCACCTTCCTCTCTTTCAGTTTCAGCATGATTTTTAGCAACCTCCCTTCTAACAAACTGCTAGACTCAGCAAATAATATTTTGAAGCTAAACCTCTCAAAAATGGAAGTAACAATGTTTTAAACATAGCCCACTGCCTCCATCCTCTAGAGAGCTGCTGCTAAAACGTGGATGGTGTGGAAGCAGGAGGAAAAAAGGAACAACCAGTTATTTTTCATGTGTAAATCGGTAAGATTCGATAGAAGCCCTGAGTATAATGAGAAAATAAGCATTCCAAAGATGTACAGCATTTGTTCTTGTTCATGGTACTTCATGATAGTGATGGTTTGGAAATACCCACCAGTTCTTTACGTCCCAGCAGGCACTGAGGCTGTTAGTCAACATGCCAGGATGCTTTATTACTACTGGGAGCTTGGGCCAGTCCATCTGTACCATTCCTTGAAGATGGAGCGTTGTCCTCTGGTAATTAATACATTTCCACCTCTGTCTAATTAAAGAGATCCAGTGCATTCATTCTCATTAAAAAAGAAACGTGGAGCTTTGCAGTTTCTCCAGTTTGGGGCTGTAAAAGAACTTCAAACATCAGAATAATTTTCTAAAAGTAATGAGTTCCCTCATTCTAGTGGGTGCTACAGCCCTGGTAATAAAGCATCTTTGCTAAAAAATGCAGTCTGCAGACTGCTTCATTCTGGTGGCATGAGAGAGAGATTCAGACTGGGAGCGCTCTGCAGGGAATTTGTGACAGTCTTTCATCAGCTGCATATTCTTGACTTATAAAAACAAAAACAAAGGCATATTGTGAAGATCATGGAGCCTCATTGCTGGGCTACAGTGTTTTAGCTGAAGATTTCAGACCCACATACAACAGCATGCTTGAGAAAAGGGTGCTGTATAAACTTAAAATCAAGTGTGAGATTTCTGTCTCTGTTACTGTCTGTACAAATCAACGAAATCTCAATTATTCTCCCTCGAGGCATCTTGAGGATTTTGCTTTTCTCCTAACAGACCCACTCTACTCCTTTGAAGTGGCAAGCAGAGACAGTGGCTTGCCTCTCTGGGGTGATATGCATAATGAATCTGTTCGCCTCCTTTCTTGGCGGGTCTGCAGGATACTTGCACCAGATTCTCATCCAGATCATACCAGCATAAATCTTGGATAATTTAGACAGGAATCATTATCTTCTTTTAGTTTAGAAGAATAAATGGCCAACAGGCTCCAACAGGAGACTGGCCTAAGCAAAGTCTGTAAGCCTTTATTGAAAATACACCTGGGAGAAACATCTTCAGAAGGCAATCCCAGGCTACTGAGCTCCTAACTTACATGAACTTGCTAGGCTCTCCAAATTAGTCAGAACTGGGGAAGAGACAGAAGCCTGGGCTACGGCTCACCTTCCCTTTACTTTGCACCCTCTGACACTGCTTGGGCCTCCTGGGGGGAGTTTTTCTGCTCCTTTGAGTGTGGGAACCACAGGCATTTCTGGCACTTGCATGCAGCACTTTGAATATACTCTCCCCTCTACTCACACCCACATTAAGCATAAAAGACAGTGTTTTCTATCAACACTTATCAAAGTGCCAGTACTCTGAGAAGAAAAACTAAGGGGGGAAGGGGAATTCAGATTAAGAAAATGAAACCACTGCTGTCAGCCCATTGAAAACTCTCCTAAAAGCTTTTTTTCTTCCATATTCCCTACCAGACTGCCAAACAAACAGTAATTAAAATATATATTATGCTCAAAGCCACAGATTATTCTTCCCGCTGGATTTCTTGAGTGGTTCTCCTGTCTTCTTGCATCAGTGTTTCAAACTGTGAGCTCTCTGAGACATGACTTTCATTATCTCTGGGTCATTAGCAGCTCATAACTCAATGTCAGATAATACTGATAAAGAGAGACAAAGGGCAGACCCTTTTCAAATTGTGGAGCCAAATGTATTGCACTGCATTGTGTAAAGTCAAAATTGTATGCATTAGTTACCAAGCAGTGACAACGCTGGACACTTGGCTGATTAAGAAAAGTAGATGGCATGGCACATTGCTTTCAGCAGTGGGATTCACAGAGCTGCTCAAAGGCACTCATTGAAGGCCAGGTTCAGTCAAAGATGGGTCTGTATGGATCTTGGTCACCAGAACAGAATCCAAGACTCAGAATGGTTCAGTTAGGGAAGAGCTGTACCTTCAGAAAAAGCATCTGAAAATACACCTGAAAACCCCAAATCTTGCACTCCACAGTGACCAATAGGAACCATGAGCCACCACAATGTGTCTGGACTTAACGCTCAACTTTAGGGCTTCCACACCAAATGCGGATGGTGCCTCTAGCTACCCAGCACTTGAATTGTACTCTGTGGGATCTACTGAAGTTACCTGGGAAAAGTGGGTCTAGGTTTAATTTTTTAGTAACCTCAGTATTTTATAGTGAAAATACTCTTTTTATTTTTTTTTTTTTGTGTAAAGAAAAATGTCCTAGTGACTACACATTCACTTGGTAAGCAGAAGACCAGGCTACATTCTCACCTCAAGCTCAAGTTCACCCATTTATTCCTTCTCTTCCTGCCATCACATTGGTCACCAAGATCTGTTCTCCCCCATCAACATATATGCAATAAAACCAGCAAAAGCTTCATCCCGAACAGAATGTAAGACTTCGTAACCTAACAGGCAGGCTCTCATGACTATTTCTTTTTTAATCTAAGATCTGTTTGAGCAAAAATTTATGAGCAGTCCTTGGAACATGGACCAACCCTGGGGTGCACGGCACCAGCTGAACACACTGACCCCAAGCAGCCTGAGTCATCTTCCTTCTTGGCTTTTATTCTAGACATATGAATCCCACGTTATTTGCAACACCATAGCACCACTTCGGTAGGAATGGTTGGAAGACCCATCTCATACAACCTTATTTTCAAGACCATGATTCAAGGTACTCCCCAGTTCAGTAGTAAATGTGGTTTTGAATGCCCTGACATGGATGAGAGTGGTTGTACCCAGCTTTCCTACTCCTCAGTTGTAACACCTAACTCGTAGCCTAATATGTAAAGGCACTGAGATTGTGTTTTCTTTTTTTTTTTTAATGAAGCAAAGACTGCTGATGGTGAGAAGGCTCTTGTCTCATGTTGGCTGTGCATGGAGGATGCCTCTTCAATCACATACCTCAGGTATGCATTTGAAATACTCTGATATCTGGGAACATGGTGCAGCACGAAGGCTACGTGGTTCTGTCAGCATCTAGAGGCTTTCCAGGACCAAAAAGGAGATGGCCAGATGAGGAACCTGCTGAGAGTGCAAGTTTGAGGAATCATGGATTTTTTTTCACCTAAAACCTACCGATGTGGCAACAACCTTATTATAGATACGGTACCATGTGGTTTTCTTTGCATTCACTAGAAATATTGTCCTCTTCCAGGACACCAGCAATTACCAACAAACATCACTCAGTCAGCTGACACAGGGCTTCAATGCTCACCCTTCACCATGACTGCCCTTTCAGCTTGCTGGAAGCAACCAAGCAACTGACATCAAGGTGTGAAGGAAGGCCCTCTAGGAGAGGTAGTCTCCTAAGAAGCTCAGCTATTAGGCTGCCCTGAGAACTGAACATGTTTCTTTGGCTGAAAGATCTTCAAATGAAATAACTTTTACCACATGACTTTCAGAACCTTGTTTTTTTCAGCAGAAAAATGGATTTTTTTTTTTTTTTAATTATCATGTCATAATTTTACTTTGCAATTTTTTATTTCTTTTCTTTTCCTGCAAACAGTTATTGTGCTTTAGAGCCTTCTCAGTTAAAAGGACTAAAAAGTAACTTTCGGTTGTGATCCTAGACAGACACTGCTGAGACTTGTTTAATTGGTCTGTATTTTGTTGCTAAATATATATATTTTTTTAAATGAATGTCACGTCTTTGCAAGGATGCTAGGGGAAAGAATGAAAATACAGTATTATACAACCTGCTGATATTCTTTGTTACTGTGCTGTAACATGTCACTGCACTAAAGTTCCCTTCTCCCACTGCATACACATTTGGGCACATTATGAGGTCAGATTGGTTTGAAAACTGGAGAAACTCCTGTTTCTGTAATTATCCTACATTTATATCAATTTATTGAGATCTTTATCTGATAAATTTCCAAGTGAAAGATGGGAGAGTGAAGCAAAGGAAAAATGAAAATAAATGTGGTTCTTCTTAATTCAAAGGAGTGACACTTGCATCTGTCAGAGCTTAACTTATCCTAAAGTGAAGGGGAAACTGGATAAAAGGAGAAAAGAACCAGATGAGAGTGAAATACACGTATTTAAAGGGAAGCTGATGATCAATTTTAGAAATGGGGGAATAGGTTTGCCACTTTCAACATGTAAAAATATATAGTCATCTCATTTTAGGCATAACTCATACCTCTGAGGCATGCAAGTGGGTGGCAATTCTACCAGCACTTGGTGAAATGCTAACAATGCAGATTTGCCCCCTTGTTTGCAGAAAAGCAAGGAAAATGTATTGTTTCTCTGATGGACTTCTGTGACAGAGTGGAGGTGCTGTTCATCCACAAAGTACTACAGGTTCCAGATACTATGAAGCACACAGAGTGTGCTTCACACGGAGTGCCAAAGGCTGAGAAGGAGACTCTGAAACTCCACACAGAGTTTCACAGGGTCAGAGAGGCTTTCTGTGCATAGGCTGGCATGAATGTGGCATTGGTTGTCAGGCCTCTATAATCTAGATGGCAGCTAGGGGATCTGAAACAAGGGTGTGTCCATTCAGAAAAGGCACTTTGTACATCCTAGAAACCAACAATTTAAAAAGACAGTTTGAAATCATAGACCTCCTTTTTCATGATAAGGGTCTGCTGCCATCTCCAGCTCAGTTGTCACCATTGCTGAGAGTCTTATGGCTTCAGTCTGGTGAAGTAAACATCATGATCTTGACATCCCAAATGGCTCCACCTGCACTGCTGCACCAAGTGACCTGCAGGTAGGTCTGAGGCTGAGGCAGCCAGGAGACCCCAAGACTGACCAGGAGCAACATCTATCCTGCCAGGCTGCAGAAATCCCAGTGTTACCCCCTGGGAGGCACTTAATCTCTGGCCAGAGAGTGTCAAGATAGGTCCCTCCCTAAGGAAATACAGCAGCTGCAATCCCTATTCTTTCTATAACTACCTCTCTGACCCAAATTGCCAGTTAAGAGATTGTGTAACCACAGCCTTCCTCCAACAAACCTTCCTTGTGACCATAAGGAGGCTATGAGGGGTAGGTGGATAAAGTAATGCACATATCAGTACTATTTGTAAACAGATCTGTCCCAGATATTTGAGAAATGTGCACAAAGGAGAGAGGATTGATTATTTGTCCATCGCACAAGCAACACTACCAGGAATAAAAAAAGGGCTCAACAGCCCTGCTCTGAAGATTTTCGCAGCTGAGTGGTCAGACTGTGTTTTGTGATTATGGACAATGGGGAGAAGTCCTTTCTTCTTTTCATTTGTACCATCCGCAGTGGTGAGAATACAAGACAGTCATGAATGACAGGGGCTGTAAAGCAGGGCTGCCATGGGATAGTGTGAAAACAGACTTGAAGATGGACAGTTAATCCTTATAACAATGTTTTAAGTTGGACAAAACAGAGCTTGGGATTACAGCACGGAAAGCAAAGGCACATTCAGGAAGGTCACCATTTCATTTAACTAATTTGAGGTCAGGGCAAGGTAGGGCAGCTGGAAAAGAGAAATGGAAAATGTTCTTTAAATGGCTTTATTAATCATGACAGGTTCTAGTGCTGAGAGCGGGAAGAGAAAAACATTATTCTTTTGATCAGCATTTTAGAACAGTTCCATCTTCAGATGAACAAAGTAAATGAATAGTACTTCAAGCAACTGATAATGAAGATTTCTGGGACATTCATAGCTTCTTCCTTCATGTTTTTTCTACATCCATAACAGAAATAGTAAGGAGCACTGAAATCTGTACTCATAAATATAGTAGTCAATTAAACATGCCAAGGACTTGTCCCTGGCCCTGAGGGCAGCAGACCAAAAGCAGCCCACATCTGTATTACTAACTTCAATTACTCTCCAAAATAGGATGGCCACCACCAAAATGGCCATTTGGAGTTTTTCCTCCCCTGTGCTAACTCTGGACCCACCAGCCAGGAGCAGAAGGTGAATGCTGACCTAAGCCAAACCCATGCTAAAGACTCTGCTAACAGCTTAACACTATGGGAAATCCCTTTCCTATAACCAAGGGAGCTGGAAATATGGAGCTACCATTCAGCAGCTATCAGTAGGCAGGATCCCACAGGACCTCATTTCCAAGACCTTACAGACAAATTTCATTTAACTCAATCATTTCCCCTTTGCCTATTGTTAAGGTGCAGGAGCTGGAGATTTTCCACCCTGATCATTTTTTACCAGGGGAAATTTCCAGCAGAAGGTCCTACCAAAGTTCCTTGACTGATGATGTAAATGGCTCTTCTGGATCTGCAGTTAGAGTGAAGACTAGTCAGTCTTCTGAGAGAACAGAAGTGACAGATCTTTGCCCTGCTTCTGCTCGAAGTGTCATCCAGAAGAAATGGGGATGGGGCTCAACCAGTGGGTCTGCAAGTGTAAGAGTCACTAGCTTTAAAAAAACTCCCTTTAAAAGGAGACAAAAAGGTGCCAGCTGTTACCACGCCCCAGCGGTGGCATTAGCAGTGCTCTGGACCCATTTTCAGGGGAAGGATCATGTCCCAGCCCATGGAGCAGGGGCCATCCTCCAACAAAGCCTGTTTATTCATCTGTTAAGAGTTTGGCCCTCCACATTTAATCAAACAGTGTCCCTACCGAAGGAGACAGGAGCTTTGTCTGAGAGGAGTCTGCAGGATTTTGGCCTTTCATTTTAATGGTTAAACATCTCTAAGCCTCGACCTTCAGCAGGCTGGGGAGATCCATGCAGATGGGAGACTGCTCCTTCTTTTCTTGTGGTAAAATTAAAAAGAAAAAGAAGCTCATACATCATAAAACGTGACAATTCCCAGAGTAGTTCTTTTGGGGCTCCTTCTACCAAAGAGCTGTAGTGCTGCCAGGCAAAAGGAGAAATGGTCTTAATCACCCAAACCCTAGGCAAACACTATATCTTTTTTGTGAATCAAGTTTAAACAGAAGTTATGCAGGAAGGACCAAGTCAAAAACCACTTTTTCCAGATGTCAGAAAGATTGAAACACACATGAGGGAAAAAAGCAGTGTTACAAACTTTTAGCTTGATATATCTGGTAGGTGAAAGAAGTAATGCTGTAAAGAAAATGTTTGTGTAGTGCCGCTGAGTCTGCTCTAGACTGTAATACTGGTCAAACAGCACTTTCACCAAATGGGGCAGAAAGTACAGGGAGGGGGAGAAAAAGAAAAATCTAAATGTGAACACAAAGTTCTATTTACTGAGATAAAGATTGAAGAAATAGATATGGATATAGAAAATGCTCTTGAAATATGTTCCTTGTTATAAATAAACCATGTTGCCAGCACTTAAATAAAAAAAATTAAATAAAATCCCTGTTGAGAGTCACAGGGGAGCAATACCATCGCTGGAATATCTGCTGATGCAGCTGAACTATGCTTAAGACATCTGCTGAGATGAAACTACTTTGTGGCTGGAGGTATTAGGAAAAAAAGAGTTACTTCAACAAAAAAATAGCCAGTGTGTGAAAACAAAACCACACCAAAACGTAACAGAACGTGCACTTCTACAACTGTGGCACCGCCATACAGTAGTTATTCCATCAATCTGTCTGCCTAGGAAGTGAAGCAAAACATTGTAAAATGGGCTGATAAATGAAGAAACCTCCCCCACAGCACTGCTTTCTGAAGAAGTCTCAGATCCTGAACAGAGTCGCAAGCTATTAAGGAAAAGCAAGGATCAAAAATAAATGTGATTTAGAGAAAATTTATTCAAAAGGAATGCCTCTTTCACTTTTCCACTGAAACACTGAGTTCAGACCCCTCAAGGTCCTTCTGCTGCTCCCCACTGGGTTCATTAGCACCCAAATCAGCAGCAGGATCCCAGCTCCCAGCAAGCGCCCCAGGTCAGAGCCATGCCACCAGCTCCAGGCAGAGAAGCACAGCGTGCAGGCAGCAGGCAGCTCTGTATTATTGATACTGACATACGTCACTTAACCAAGGGTGTGTTTTAAAAACAATTTCCTTAAGTTTGAGCAGCTCTTACTTTGGTCTGTGAGCAGTTTTAGCGCTGGCTTCACTGCAGCTGATTCTTTAATGGTTACACCAGACAAACTGCTTGACCAGAATGGACAGAAGCAACTCGTTTTTAATTACACTGGTTTAAAAGCCAGCTTTAAAAAAATACAAGAAGTTTCTGCACACAAACCATACCTTGCCTTTTGAAGGTTGCAGCCTTTCATTTAGTTGTTACAATGAGTACAATTCTCTGCACTTCTTCTGTAAGGAAAGCAGGAATTTGGGTTATTTTTCACTTTAGCTTTAGCATGAACTCTTTTTGAAAACACTAGATAATGATTATTAACCATAGGTCAGGGCTTCAGATGACAAGGGACAGACTGGCAGATCTGATGCACACATACACTGAAGACATAATTCAGGCATACTGAGGAATAGATATCCCTTCCTACATTCAAACTCTCACTTGAAATAGCAAAGGATTTCTGTAAATCCCCCTTCTCCACCCATTCTCTTCTCTCTGGCTTCTTCTCTGCCTATCTAGAATTATCACGACTATCATATACAGCTGTTGTCTCAGGTGTCACTCAACAAGCATCTTCATCCCTGCCTTGTTGTTCTCCCCTGAAATTCCCCCCACCAGCATAAAAAAATTTTTTTCCAGCCACCATACTTAGTTCTCATATTGCCCTTTTCTGACAGCCTAATAATATCTTTTGCCTCGATTCTTGGGTTGTCATGGGTTTAAAATAAAAATCAGCTCCAGGATTATCTTCCAAGTCTGTGCTACACCTATTTACTTGAAAGATTTGGTATAATACTGCATCAGGACCTGTACATTTTTATTCATGAACAATTTAGCATCCAGATTCTACCTATCAAGCCCCTTACTCATGTGTGCTTTTTGTATGCCTCGGACAGACCCCACACATCTTCCTGGGGTTGTGGGTCAATCTTAATCTCTCTTCTTGATGCTGTTCTGCCATGCTTAAATGGCCAAATGCTTGGTGAAGTGGGGTACAGAAACCAGCTGTCCCATGTATCAGGGGACATAGATGTGTTTTAGTGCCAATGGCTCTGTGTAGAGAAGACTGGTGCCAGCAGGAGTTGCTCTGTGTCCCCCTTGTGTCACCTAGTGTTGAGGGCACAGCCTGGAAAGCTCAAGATCTTTGTTGAAGCTTCTCGGTAGAACAGAACTGCCATGTCCATTGGACCATTGGATAAGAGAGGCACATTTCCCCTGATTCCTGGTCTGTTTTTCACATCTAGTCCTTTTTCGCCTTTGATTTGCTCATTAGTATCGGAAAGGGGAAAATGTAATTTCTTCTGGTATGAGATATTCACTCATTCCAAACCACATTCAGGTTTTTACTTCATCTAGGAAAACTGGGAGAAAATGCCAGGTGAGGCTAAGCCAGTTCTATTGCCTGGTTTTATTCTTCTAGCAAATTCTTCTGCTCTTGGTGGCCAATCAAAAACCCAGTCTCTCAAACAGCCCTAAACTGGTACATTTTTACCTGTACAGAAGGGTCAGGACCTGGTGCTCCAGATGTGTGATGCAAGGCACTGCCACAAAAGGGTCATGAGCTCCCAGAAGTAGGATCCTCCAGATAATTCACCAGGTATTGACAGCTTTTTCCCTGATGATGCAATGTGAAACTTTAAATCACTGCTGCTAGAGCATTTTAGTGAATTAACATCTCAGAAAATGCTTAAAGTCCCTTGTTCATATGGAAAGCAGTTGTAGACTCTCTGATTTACCTCTGGTCCCTCATGTAAAAACTCAGTAACAGAGGTACTCTTCATTAATACATACTTGACAGACAAGAAAGGTAATGACAGTCTTGTCACAACAAGTCTTGTTGTGGCTGTTGCTTTTGCTCACTGCTGTTGCTTTCTGGCCCTATTTACTGGGAAACCTGATTCATCTGCTACTTTTGAAGTACAGAGTAATACAGAGTTGGGGGATTTCCTGCTGGAAGAGCTATTTACAATTTACTTGCAATCAGCACTGTTTGTACAGGTTTTTTTATACATATATATGTGTGTACACACTCTCTCCTGAATCTAAAGTGGTGCTTTTATGGTAGCTATTGCAAAATAAAATAGTAAGGACGAAAATAAAACTTCTATGTGGGCACTTAGAAGTATCTCCATAAGCAAAATAAGTTGAGAAAGCACAGACTGTTTTTATCATCTGATGATGAATATGAACTTCAAAAACATAAAGGCAGCTAGAAAAAATATACAAAAAAAATCAGCTTTCTGAGATTGGAAGAAATGTTAAATGTTCACCATCCTAAAACTATTGAAAGAAAAAATAAAAGAGACATTTGGTATTAAGTATACCTTTTTGGTCACAAGTGGAAAATAGGTGATAACATGATGCAGATGGTCTGTATCATGCTTTGATAAGCACTTAATAAAAATGTTTCAAGCTCTCCCACCACCTAATAAGTGATACACAGATGGTCTTAGCTTAGTGGCCATTTCAATGGGGCAAATTCAGTGGGTTTCAATGTTAAGAGTATCTGTATAAGCTGCTCGCACTCATTTCAGTTCCATATGTAGCCCTTTCCAGCATCAAATACCTGCTAATTTAAAGGGCAATACAGAACATAGAAAGTTTTGCAAATCAGTCAAGAGGATTGTACTTACAACATTTGCAGGAGTGCACTCAGATCGAGTAGCTTATGACCTAAGATGACTGCTCCAAAACAAATTCCTTCACAACAGACAACTGATGTCTGACATCACACTTTATAAAAACAGCTTTTATCCTTTCTGAAAATCACTGTAGTTAATCTTCAATAGCTGCTTAGAAGCATTCATGCAGGGAATATGTACTGTGTTCAGTGTGAGTAGGGCACATGCTAATCTATCATTTTAGGGAGCATCCTCTCCCAACAGCATATTCTTCTCTCCCCAATGGGGAGAGAAGGGTCTTTGCACGACTCAGTGTTGGAAACTGGAAAAAAACAACATAAACCATACAAATGATGCAGAGACAGATATGGCAATTTCCATTTATATATATAAATTATATCTGTATTTATTTTATTATATTACATATATGTAATTTATATATATATGAAGGCTTGCCAATGTGGTGCCCATCTACAAGAAGGGCCAGAACAATGATCCAGGGAACTACAGGCCTGTCAGCCTGACCTTGGTGCCAAGGAAGATTATGGAGTAGTTCATATTGTGTGTGGTCACTCAGCGCATTGATGACAACCAGAGGATCAGCCCCAGCCAGCAAGGGTTCATGAAGGGCAGGTCCTGCTTAACAAACGTGATCTCCTTTTATAACCAGTTGACCCGCATAGTGGCTGAGGGTAAGGCTGTGGATGTTGTCTACCTGGACTTCTGTAAGGCCTTTGACCCTGTCTCCCACAGCATTCTGCTGGAGAAGTTGGCATCTCATGGCTTGGACAGGTGTACTCTTCACTGGGTTAAAAACTGGCTGAGTGGCCAAGCCCAAAAAGTTGTGGTGAACAGAGATAAATCCAGTTGGCAATCACTAGTGGTGTTCCCCAGGGCTTGGTTTTGGGGACAGTTCTGTTTAATAACTTTATTGATGATCTGGATGAGGGGATCAAGTGCACCCTCAGGAAGTTTGCAGGTGACACCAAACTGAGCAGGGGTGACAATCTGCTCAAGGGTAGGAAGGCTCTACAGAGAGACCTGGATGGGTTAGATTGATGGGCCGAGGTCAATGGGATGAGATTCAACAAGGCCAAGCGCCGGGTCCTGCATTTGGGTAACAACACCACCAGGCAACGCTACAGGCTTGGGGAGGAGTGGCTGGAAAACTGCCTGGTGGAAAGGGACCTGGGGGTGCTGGTGGACAGCCAGATGAACATGAGCCATTAGTGTGCCCAGGTGGCCAAGAAGGCCAACAGCATCCTGGCCTGGATCAAACCCAGTGTGTCCCAGCAGGACTAGAGAAGTGATCGTGCCCCTGTAC
>JANHGN010024966.1:35259-76552 GCA_024605025.1 Megaceryle maxima | reverse complement strand
TCAAGTTAAAAACTTCAGGTAGAACAACTGAAATGCAGCAAATGCCAAAACAAGACGTGTACAATTAAACCTGGCCGCCGGGGCGGCCGTGGGGCGGCCTAAGGGACCCGCCGCCTCCCGCCGCCTCCCGCCGCGCCGCGCTCCGGCAGGGCAGGGCAGGGCGCTGCTGGGCCAGCGCTGCGGCGGAGGGGCGGCCCGGCCCGGCCCCGCGGGCGGCTGGTGACTGGACACACCGACAAACCGACCGACGGAAGGACGACGAGGCTTGCGGAGGAGCAGCCCCATGGCTCTGGATTTATAAACACGGCGCAGATGGCGGGGTCGGGGCCCCGCGCTCGGCGCTGCCCCGCCGGCCGCTGAAGCCGGAGGCGAGGAGGGAGCAGCGGCGGCGATGGGGGGCGGCAGCTGCTGCCGGCGGGATTAGGTAAGGCGGGGAGGGGAGAAGCGGGAAGGGGGGGGTGTCCCGCGCGTGGCGCGGCCCGAAGCGGGCCCGGGGGCCGCGGGGACTCCCCCCGCTGTCAGGCTGCGGCTGGGCCGGGGGCCGCTCCCCGCCGGGTAGGGGTGCGGGGGCCACCGTTACGTAAAGATGAAAATGTGCCGCGGGGGCTGCTGGCTGGGGGGGAAACTTTCTCTTTTTTTTTTTTTTCTTTTTTTTTTTTTGGTGGGATTTTTTTTCTTTTAATTTTTATTTTGTTTGTTTATTTTGTTTTCCCGCAAGGGAAAGCGCTGCCCAGGAACTGCGGGGATTTGGGGCTCTTGGAGGGAACCCTACACTCCACAAACTAGAGAGGACGCTCCTTCTGCGGGCACCCCAAGGGCCTTTTTTACACATCTGTACCCCCTTATTCCCCCCCTCCCCCCTTTTATTTTTCGGCTCGTCCCACATACACGTTTGAAGCCCGTGCTGATGCGACAACCCGAAGAAATCAATGTGCATCGGAGGGGTTGTTCAGCTCCATCAAATCACTGCTCAAATCAGGGCTGGCCCTAGAAATGGGTCATTTGTGTGTTGGGGTCCTGGGCACGGCCAGCTGCAGAACTCGCCGATAGGACGGTGTGGGGTTTAGTGGCTGGTGTGTCAATATTGATGGTGGGTAAACAGGGCCGGTGTCTGCAGGCAACAAGTGTATGTTTCTCTAAACCCCAGCTGCCGTCTCTGAAGTGATTGCTTTTTTGCTGTCGATTCTTCTAGTTTCCTGTTCCCTCTTCTCCCTCGGCCCTTCCTCCTGCTCCCTTGCCCTGACAATGCACAAAGAGCAGGCTGCAGTGGGTGCAGGCAGCTGCCAGCCGTGTGGGCTGCTGCCAAAGCCACTGAAGCAGCAAAACCTACACGGCTCTGGTCCTCCTGGGGCTCTCACCGCCTGGGGCCACGGGCTGTGTTGACCCAATAAACCCATCCCTTCTTCCACCGCTTTGAACCTTGTGGCTGTTCTCCGCTTGTGCAGCCCGCGGGCGCGCCGGAGGCTGGGTCTGCTCCCTGAACTTTGTGTTTTGGGTCAGCTCAAGAATTTGCCAGAGAGGACAGAGCTGCTGGAGGAGATCTGAGCAGTGGGTATTTCCTAACGCCGCCTTTTCACTTTGCAGGCGTTTATGGTTTGAACTCTTTCTGTGGCCTCTCCCTCAGTATTTGTAGGAAGCAAAGGTTGGCGCTTGGAATGCCTGAAAATGTAGGGGGTTTGCTGAATCTGGTATTTTTAATCTGGCTTTGGTGGATGGGATGTTCTGCTGGTATTCCTTGGCTGAGCGGGGCGAGAATTTTTCCATCTAGCTCAGGGTTTTTATCAGCAAGGTTAAGTTTTAGTTTGCTGTGTGTCTTACAGGTGAAGGTTTGGTATTACTACTAATTCTTAAAGGGAAGGAAACTGAGTTGGGACAACTAGGCGAGTATTTCCATCCCCTCTGAAAGGGAGGACTTCTGCTGAATCTGTACTTCATTCTCTGAATTTTGCTGCTGACTCGTTGGGTGACTTTGGGACCTACTTCAGCCTGCCATGTCGCTGGGTCTGGTGGCTCTGCGCAGAAGCCGTGCCTTGGGTGGGGAGTACGGTAAGCAAGGCTCGCAGAGTGTTTTGAGTCTGAGTCCTGAGATGCCATGGGAGGGAAGAGAAGTTCCGAGTGTGATAGGATTTTATAACTTCAGTTGGTTAAGTTTCAGTATGAGAGAGACTCTTGCAAAATGCGTGTAGTTTATTGAAAGCAAATGCACTCAAACCTCAGTTTGTTGTTGCCAAAAGGGAAAAAGTAGAAGCTATTTTTGGTGCGAGAGAGGAGATGGGGCACGCACATGTCTGGGGCAGGCAAACACTGGTACTTTGTTCTTCTGGCTTCATGTGGGTGGTGGTTTCTGTTATTTAGCTCTGTGTTTCTGCCAAGTTGCAAAACATACCTGGTTCTGAAAATGCTGTGGAGGTCAGGGCTGGCTCTGCGGAGCCGGTAGCGGGTCTGTATGGGAACACCTCCCACACTGGCGTTTCCAGCGCTGGAGAAGTGGGTGGATGCTTCTGCCTTCGCACCTTTGAGTGGCAGGGAGGTGACTGGCATTTTTTCATGATGGGAGCTGGACTGAAACTGTGAACTTGTTTCATGCAAGCCACCAAGCAGCTGCTGCTTGGCAATACCTTTCACTTGCTAATGGCTGTGGTTGGATTTGAACCAAGTTGCCTCAAGTGGAGGTTGTACTGGTCCCTGGAGCCATCCTGTGCTAAATCCAAAGAGGGTTTGGTTCAGGTTGTGCTCTCGTCTTGTAATTAGGAGATCGATCCAGTTTGGTTAAGGCAGGGGTTTTTATGATTGCTGATGAAGCTCTGTGTACGCTTACACAGAGCTGGGCAGAGAGCTACCCACCTCACCTTCATGGCAGCTCTGGGCTGCGCTGGCTGGAATGGGGACATAGGAGATAGCTGCATCTTCTGTGACACGGCTGTAAACTATTCGTCCCCTCGATGGCTCCTGACATTCCCCCACTGCTGGTTCTGGTTGTTATTGGCCTCTGCTGAAATACAGTCCTGTTTGCAGTCAGGTCATCTTGGGAGAAACCTGCTGAAAGTCAACCATAATTGACATTTGAGATATTGTCATCTTCACAGCTCTTTGGGGAGGAGGGAAGTTATGTTCTCCCCAGTTTCTGGGTAAGTAGGCAGGAAAGGAGGATTCAATCTGTAAACTTTCAGAAGTGGGTTTTGGGTGGCTGGTTTGAGCAGTTGCGAGGGCACGTGGGTTTAGAGGGCCCGTGTTTGGGGTACGGTACTGCCCATCCCTGACCCGATGTCTCGTGCTGACCAGATCTCTAGATGCGGCTGAGTACTGAGGCCAGGGAGTTGCGTGCGGCTCAGTGTGTCAGAGCAAGTCTATGGAAGAGTGGAGTCTCTTTCCCCATGAGTGCTCTGCCTCTTCAGCCCGAGGGCTCGTTACTCCCAGTGGCAAAGCACTGGTTCCCTCCTGGGTTTTTTCCTGAGAGCAGCGATTTCCCCCAGTGCAGACTGGGGGCCAGATGCAGGGGTACTGGAGGATAGAAATCCATGGCAATATGTTCTTCAAAGCACTGTTATATTTGTACAGCCACGTTTGTGCGAGCTGTGGCTCTCTTTGGTCTTCCCTGAGAGATTTGGTGGAGAACAGGGTCAGCTCTAATGGGGCTAGAAATGAGGTACAGCAGCACCCAGTCGCCTCTGTGATAAGTGACTGAGGCTTTTGCAGCTGCTTAAGGATTTGGGCATCGTGGGGTTGCGGATTCTCGTCTAAGCTGCTGTGGCAAAGGCTCTTTTATGGCTTTGAAGAGCCCTTGCTGTATATTGACATAGGGAAGTGGTAGAGAATTGCTATTTATGGCTGGATTTGGGCTGGCACACAGGTGTCAGGGTCTCTGATTTGCCCTGTGATGTCGGAGGGATGGATCCCTGCAGAAAATGGGAATGCTTTATCACTTAATGAGCATGGCGAGAGCAGAGGTACTTCCTAAAAAAGGATTGAAGAGGGGGAGCTGGAGCTCCAGAGCACAAAGGGTGTGAAAATCCCCACAAGAGCCTGGTCACAGCAAGGGAGGGATCTGGTAGGAAGGGGAGGAGGACATCAGAACAGAAGGAAATGAGTGATTTGGCAGTTTTGGGAAGTGAACCCTGACTTGTGCACGAGGCAGCAGCGGGACTGTGCTGGGAATTGAGAAATATGAGTTGCACCTCCAGTCCTGCTGCCCACCCCACTTGTCACTTCCCTTCTCAAGGCCAGCAGTTCACCCTTCCTGCCAACCTCCCTCTGGCAATGAGAAGTTCTCTGGGGTGTGGACTGTCCCTTATTAAAGGGGGGGAAAGTACCTGAGAAGGAGTCAGCTGATAGTGCTCATGCAGTGCTGCCCCTGCCATCTTTATGGTAGGAAGCTCAGAGATGGGACATGGTTGTGGTTGGGCAGGCAAGAAGAGGTGCTGATTGCATCTGACCCTGTTTGCTAGCAGTGTGCTCTTGGCTGCTGGTCCACGTTTGGCTTGGAGATGTCCAGGGAGGAGCCCTGCCTGCAGGGCAGAGGTGACTGGCGCTGGAGGAAAAGCGGTGAAGACTGAGCTAGATGACCGTGGCCACGATTGCTGTCACAGTGCTGCAGGAGAGCTGGGGCACGGCAGGGGACAGGGAGAGAGCAAAGCCATTGGCACAGATCTGTGCCTGCGGGGTGGCACTGAGGATGCTGATAATGGTTAGTGCTCTCAAGTGCTGTATGGCTGCGGAGCACTGAACAAACATCAGCGAATGTAAAGGATGGCAGCCTTGTCTAGTTACAGAGAAGGGAAGTTAACTCCAAATTAACTTTATGATCCGTGAAAGTGAAGGTTATTTAAAAAAATAATAACATAAATGGAAATGCTGAAGTTTTCCAGAGTCGCTGAGTACGCTGCTTGTTGTTTAATGCCTTCCATTTTTTTCTCTCCTAGTCTGTGTTTTTGGCTCAGGAACAAATTACAAGCAATATCAGCTTACGCTTAGATTTGAACCCGCATTACTCTTAGTCAGCTGAAATATTTCCCTTTATCGCCGCTCCCATAATGTTTATTTTAGGCCGGATAGCATCATGGCTTTTCTGCTGGCTGTAAGGAAGAAGCCAGCCTTTGAAACACCCCAGCACCTTGGAAAGAAATCATCTCAAAGCTGATTTGGTTTCTGAACGAGGTACAGCTTCATTTTCCACCAAGGGCTTTATGCAGGGCTGTATCCCAGAACGATTCGCGGCATTAAAAACCCAGGAGGCGGCAGATGGATGAATCGCTGACAGATTTAAAATCGTATGACAAACATAAAGCATTCAGACGTGAGGCCAAGGTGGGAGGGAGGTTGCAGAGGGAGGTGGAGGCAGAAAGGTTGAGCAAGTTGTTCTGGGCAGGAGGAGATGAGCAGGCAAAGGCAGACTCCGGTAGCTTCAGCCTACAAAGGGAAGGGAAGGTCTTCAGGAGGAGCGGTGTGGTGAGGAGTGTGATGCCATCAAAGGGCAGGGAGACCTCTGTGTCCTGGACCAGTGGTGGGAGGAGGATGATGATGAGGAGGAAGGGAGCCCAAGTCCAGCCTTGGCAGCGGTGGTGAGGCCAGGAGGAGCGGGGCTGCCCTGGGAGGTGACAACCTGGCGTGGCCCAAATGGTTTCCTCCTGTGGGAAGTGTCGGAGGGAGAGTGGCCGGGCTGGGGCCGGCATTGTCCCTGGTCGCTGCAGCTCTCCCGATGGTGCGTGTGTCGAGGGCGGGAGAGCCGGCAGGATTTCCTCTCTGCGGCACTGGCTCCTGGGTTAATAACTAACCAAGCAGTCTGGGTTTATGCTTTCATTGTGGAAGAGAATTATTTACATAATAGCACTCGGCATAATCTTTCTTTAGCATTGTTTCCCTGGTGTAACACTGGACAGAGTGGCGGTGCCTAGAAATGCACTTTTGGCCCAAATACATGGGAAGTTAACCCTTACTGGGGTAACTGAAGCCTGGGTGTGCTTCTGCCTGCCCAGGCTGGGCTGTAAAAAGAAGAAATACTCCAGTGGTGTGACCATCTGTCCCATAGTTTCGGGGACCTATAAGTCTTCTAAACCCTGCTTTCTGTGGGCTCAGGGCTGGTTCTCTCTGTTGGTACCTCAATGCTTCTCACCAGCTTCTGAAGCAACGTGGTTAAGGTTTGTCCTGTGCGTGTTGAGGCAAGAGAGTGGTTTGTATTGCTCTCATCCGTGTCTCTGTGCTGAAGAAAGAAGAAAAGAAATGTGTCAGCCCGTGGGTGGAGGATGACAGGATTTGGGAAGGTTCCTGGTGTGGATCATCCCATTGTCTGTGATCAGTCCCCTGAGGACTCGCTGTCTCCCAGGCAGGCAGGTTTCATCCTCCTTGAGGAGGATGTAATTGCAAGGTCTGGAGGCTCAGGTGGTTGTGTAAAGTGCTGGAGCCTGATTATTGCAGCACACGGCGGTGAAGGACTGAACCCCAGGCTTGGGTCTTAGTGGGAGAGTGAATTGGTGCATAGGGTGGCAGGGAAAGTCAAGGAGCTCTGAGAATCTGCCTGTACCTCCAGCTGTGCACTGCTGGCTGGAGAGGGTGGAGGGTGTCTTTCCTCTTGCTGTGGGATGTGTGGGCTTCTAACAAGCTGTGGCAAACAACAGAAAGTTGGCTTTCTTCTGAAAATATTTTAAAACCTTATAAAATTACTCCCAACAGCTCCATTTTTATAGGACCACGTCTCAGCTACGTGGTACTCGATCACTTCATAAATAGCTCAGTCTTTGGCCACTGTAAACTTTGCAATCTTGTACCTTCTAGCACTGCAGAAGCACCAGTTTGCGCTTGGTTTCCCAGTGGCAGCACCTGGCTCCTATACCAGAAGCACTTTGTGGCTTTGCCGAAGTGTTTACTGCCGAGCCCGCGTGATCTCTTTGGCCCGATGTTGCAAGGAGCTGGTTTAGCAAAGGCTGTGAGTCCCTAGTGATTTACACTGGATTGCCTGGTGGTACAGCCACAGTCCAGGCTGCACATTGGCATGTGGTGGCCTCTCCTGTCAACCTTGCTGGAGGACAATGACCATCCTGTCTCAGTTTTATGTTGGTGATGTGGACATTACCCGATCAAGCCTGAAACTTGCTGGAACAAAGGTAACTTGTTAACACCCTCCTTGAACTAATTCCACCTGGCAGGGTGAGTTTGCGTTGGATCAGCGCTGAGACGTGTGACTGCAGCGTTCCTGATCCTCTACTTGAAGCCCTAAAGCTTTGTCTACTAACTTACCAAGCCCTTGCTGTCGCTGTCAGGTGATTCACGATGCCACACGGTATGTAAATCTTGGGTGTGTGACAGAGCAGTGCTGTTTGGTATCCGAGCTGTGCACTCGGGGAGTTTTTCTGGTGGTTTGCCTGGGGGTGTTCTTCCTTCACTGGTACCTTAAATAACTGTGTCCCCTCTTCTCTTCTGGCAGAGTTTCTTCCCTTTGGAGAACGGGATGACTTGTTCCTGTTGGAAAAGCTTCCTTGATCAAACCCTTATTTTTCTGTTGATACCGTGTTGTGTAGTTCCAGCAAGAAACACTTCAAGCTCTGTCTTGAAAGCAGTTGCAGCATTTTTATTTTTTTTTAGGCCTTTGCTGCAGAGTTTCAAGCTCACGCCAAAGTCTCAGCTTCATTTCTAGGTCACTGGTCTGCCCTTTCATTTCCCCCTCTCGCTGAAGCTGGCCGGCTTGTTTTGATTTGGTAATATGCGAGGTGGTGTCCACAGACAAAACCAGGCAGGCCAGTGAAATTCATGTTTTCCTGCAGCCTTACTCCTGATGTGTGTGTGACTAATAATTTCCAAATGTTAGACCAGAGGTGATTAAAAACTGTCAAAGAAATAAAATGCAGCAAAGCCTGCATTATAGAAATTGGTGTATCCAGTGTTTTGGGAAAACTCTCTGAACTGGCAGTGGAAAAAGCTTTAAGTAAGAATATTTAGTCTTAATAGTCTTGAGTTCTTTCTAGTCTTAAATAAATGTCACTTATTTGGGAGGTGCTGATGAGGCAGCCTGAGGTTGGCTGCCACTGGCTGCGTGCAGGGGCCTGGGGCCGGTAGCGCTGCCTTGCTGTGCTTGTCTGCAGAGCTGTTTGGGATCCTGTGCTGCTGCTGTTGAGATGGTTTTGCACGATGTGCACGGGCACCTGGGCAGCTAGTTTGGCTGTGGGCTTCTGGCTGGACCCGCCGAGTGTCACTGGCAAAGGGTAGAGTGGGGAAAGGCATCTCCACAGCCCGTGCAGATGCTTGAGTGGCTGTGAAGAGCTGAAAATCCTCCCGGGGAGCAGCTCTGAGTGTCTGTTGCTCGCTCTGAGCCAGTATTGAGTGATTGGTTTTTACTGAGCTGCAAGGCGATGGATGTTCTGAGGTTTTATGCAACCCCATTGTTGGGACCATGAAGCAGTTGTCATGTCATCAGTTAGATGCGTTGAGCATCTTTATTTTTGGAGCAGACGATCCTGCTGACAGCGTGCATAGGAGGTGTCAGCCAGCCCTTTTCTCTTCTTCCTCTCTAGGGTTTTTTTTTTTTTCCCCTTCATTTGTAGGCTTCAGTCTTAGCTTTGCTATGCTCTCTTGACAGGGTAGCTGCTGAAAAAAATTTGTGTTGTTCTTGGGTTTTTGATGTCTACGTGCCTTAAGATGCCACAATTAGACATGCACGTAAAGAGCCGCTGCAGTTTTTGGTTCAGAACCCATCCATCTGCAAGCAGCATTCCTGAGGGCTGTGTGGTGATGGACTGAGAAACGCTGCAGGATTCTGGGTTTTCTCCAGCATTACAAAACAAAAGTGAGGAGAGAAGTCAGCATGTACCTTAAGGGTTGTGTTTTTGTTCTAAGTCTCACTGTGGGAAGCTAAGGCTTGCATCTTCTCCACCGAGACTGGTGCTTGTGAAATCCAGAGCACTTCTATGAATGTCCTTTAGGCTCTGTCAGCAGCAGGTGAGAGCTGAGAAATGGGGAGTTTGGTTTGCCCAGAGGTAGAGGAGTCGTGCTGCAGAGGCAGACACAAGCACCTTGGTTGCTCCTGCTTCCCCTGCCAACTGGTGTGAGTTTTGCTGTCTCTATCTATGAGACAAGAACTTTAAGCTCCATCTGTGGCTTACTCCTTTTGCATTTTATTCAGCTGTGCTTTCTAAACGTCCGTGGATTTCTCGGCAGGAGGCTTTATTCTTAACACAATGTATTATTGTGTTTGTCTCGCTCTAGTTCCTTGTTTTATGCGGAAACACCTTGAACCTTTGGCTGAGTTGGAAGATGGGTGCAGAGTCAGACCCCTGGCTGCAGGCGTGGAGCTGTTCCAGGAAGAACACGTCTGTGCACGACTCCTCAGCCTTGAGTTACCCGTGTGCTGCTTGAGGCATGAGACGTGTTTGGCTAAGGCAGGCGCTCCCCTGCCTCTTCATCAGGCAGTCTACACGTACTTATTTTTGTTTTACGGAGGCTGATCCCTAGGGTAGAGAAGGCTGCAGCCAGAAATAAGTGAGTGTTCACACTTGCCTTTTTGAACTTCTCGAGTATTTTGCCAATTAATTCTTAGGTAACCGGTGCTAAATTACCTACTGTAAAGGAGGTGGCCAGGAATGCTGCTAACCTGGGGCCTGATCCTTTCCTCACTCATTCCCCTTTTGCATAAACTTGTTAAAGGTGCCTGTGCTCGCTTGGCCATTTGCAGTCTGCTTTACAAAGCCTCTCAACCAGCAGAAGAAATGTCTGAATAAATACGGCAGCTTCGCCTTGCAGCCTTGCCAAGTCAATTTGGTGTGTTTGTTGAGGAGGCAGAACAATTAGTTATGGAGACAAATGGGTCTTCTCTGTGTTCTGCGCTCCCATCACCCGGCCAACTCTCAGTGTTGTGATAAGCATAACAGTGAAATCTGTATTAAGCAGCTAATTAAAGCATCTGCAGAAGTGTGTGGGGAAAAAAAAAAGTGGCATTAACCTGTGAAGAAAGGTGGAGCTGAATTGTATCCCTTAATGGGTTTGGGGCTGTTAAAGGGTGATTCCTTCTACTTTTTTCACAGCATCTGGCTGACTTCTTTTAGATTGTATTTCTGAGATTTGAGGGCTTTGGTTGTTGTGCTGGCTAAAGGAGTTTTCCACCTCGCTGCCTTTCAGCACGTTCCTATCATAGTGCTTCACCCTCCTGTTATTTTTGACCTGAGCAGTTGAATGAATGTCTTCACCAGGCAGTCACGCTTTTGTGTGGGTTGGCAGCTCTTTGGGGCTAGTATATGGGTGCTGCAAGGAGGGATGGGGAGCCAGGGGACACGCACCCTGAAATCAGGGGCATTTACACAGCTTGGATACACTTCAAGCCTGTGTCTTTTGTGGGAGTAAAACCGCAGTCTTGAAATTCTCATCTAAATAGCAGATTTTTCTGACATATTCTGCACAGACCCGTGCTTGTCTCCGATGGGTCTCCCTTTAGCAAGGGGATAAACCAGTTTTGCGAGAGGCGATACAGACCTTCTCGTAGGGTTTGATTTGCCTTCCCACAGTGATTTCAGCCTGCAGTCACCTTCAGGTAGTACTGGTAGAAGTCAGTTCCTCTCCTGCCATGGTCTGGGCAGCTGGGGGGGGAGAGGGTCTGTAGCACTTGCCTCTCTTCTGTGGGCTGGAAATTGCCTGCCCGTTCAGAAACGTGACTGGGAGTGCTCCTCCGTAGCAGGAGTTGGGCTTTTCACATCACCCTCCCTGAGCCCGTTGCTCCTTTGTGCTGGCTGATGCTGCGTTACCTTTGTTCCTTGAACCTCGCTTGTGCTTGCTGGGAGAGTCGAGGAGTCTGAGTACCTGCAGCCTTCTGCATCCAGGGGAGAGCTGATGAAGAGGAAGGTTGGTCAGGTGCCATCCTCCGTGCTCTGTGGCAGCTCCTGCAAGGATCGGTCGTGGCTCAGGCACTTGATGAACAGAAAGTGTGGGAGAGGGGAGGGTCCTGCTCCCAGGAGAGTTTAAAACCTCTCCTACCAGAGCTTTGCTGGACTTAAAATTGCCGTTTCTGTCCCGCTTCTTTTTCTAGACGTGGCTGTAGTTCTTGCTCTTGTGCCCTAGCACAGGGTATGCTGAATGGGTGTTGCAGTGTAGGGTTGCAACCAACTGATGTGATGTTGATCCTAATGTAGCTAATGACACTTAAAATGTTTGTTTGTTTGTTGGGGGAAATGCCCTAACACACGGTGCTCTCTTCCCAGGCACTGGAAGAGATAAACAAGGCTCAGCTGTATTTGGCATGGGATTTGGAGAAATGGACAGCTTTCTATCACTTCTTTGACAGACAGGCTTTGAATTTTTAAGAGAAAGCAGAGCATCTTTTGGTTTGTTCCGCCACTCAGACCCAAACAGAAGCCAGGGGGAGGGCAAATCTCGCATGCTCTCTGGTTCTGTTTATTTCTGCATGCAAATGCATCTTCTTGATGTGTCATTAACCTGGTTGCTCTCTGGTGCTATTTTTAGCATCCTTGTGATCTATGGACAAGGAGCTTTTCCTGTAAGCGTTTGTAAGCAGCCCAGCCCAGGGGGGCTGGAGTGGTATTTGCACAGAGCTCAGGGTGTCCTGGGATGGTGGGGTCTTTGTCTCTTTCCTGCTGGGAGACTGGGAGGAGCTGGACACAACTCCCCCATCCCCAGTCCCACGTGGGGAAATCTGTGTAAAGCATTACTCTCCAGTTCCTGTGCTGATGGTAACGGAACTGGATACATCAAACTTGACTAATTAACCTAATGGAGAGCTGTTTCCAGGCTGAGTCTCTCCCCTCAGATTTCAGAGAACTTTTGTTGTCTGATCCACTCACAGCCTCTGCAGCCAGCGCTGACTTTCTCAGGGTGGTTCCTTTAGGAGGTTTTTTTTTCCTGGATCTGTCTGAGCTGGGGAGGATGGTTCTGAACTGGACTGATGTCTCGGGTGCTTTGCTTGCTCTGCATTCCCCTCTCATTTTATAATCTGAGTCCATTGGGTGGAAGGTCCCAGACTCTGGTGGGAAAAACTTGCTCCAATTTCCCCCTTGGGCTGGGCGAGGTGAAAGTGAGTACTCTGCATGGCTTCTGTTTCCGTCCTGCACTGCAGCATCTCTGCCACCCTGACTTTTGCCATTTAAAATCTGCTCAAATCCTCAGGCTTGAAACAAACCAGCACATCCTGGAGATGTCTGTGCACATCTTTGGTTTTCCTCATCTTAATATGCTAGTTAAAGGCACTGCTACTTTGTGCTGTTTCTCCTGGGTTTAATTATTATTTCAGTGATTGGAGCTGCAGACTGCGGCAGGGACTTAAGAGTTCAACCTCAATTAAAAACCATCCTGTGCCAGGCAGATAGCAGCAGGCAGTGCTGCTATTCTCAAGTGTCTCCAGCAGTCCATCTAAACACCATGTGATCGGTTCAGTTGAGAAATCTGAGTAGGCAGAAAGCAGTTTCTGGGATAAACCTTGTGAGTGCTTCTGAAAATAGCCTGAAAGCAAGGTTTTGCTTTCCACAGTCACTCTTGGTCCTTGAGGCTGGTCACAATTTTAGGTGGATTGCTAAGTATTGCTAACCTCCGATCTACATCAAATCACAAGATTCTTCTTTTTTTTCTTGTTTTGCTTTTTTGATGCTACCTCTGGTGCATATAAAATTAAAAGATTTAAAATTTCATTTTTTTTTTTTTTTTTTTTAGTCTTAAGTACTGGGACCTTCCTTGCCTGTTTTTTATATTTTCAGTGAAGCTGAAATGACTGTGCAGTTGATGACCTCACGTTTGACCCTTTGAAACCTCTTGGGCAGCCCAGCAAACAAATGTGCTGCGAGAGGAGCACATGAGAATAGCCTGAGCCATTACTCTGGTCAGTCATTGACTAGGACTCTTGTTTTTCTTCCTTTGAAGATCTGCTTAATCATTGGCATTGCAGCCCCCACTGTGTTGGGCACCTGGAGGGGTTCACTGGCCGCTCCCCATGATGTCCCGGGTGACGTGGGAGATGGCAGGGGGGCTTTAGAGAGTCCAGTGCTGTAATCAGGTTTTACTGTGGAAGAGATTGTCATTGATATCCCTGGGATTTGGCATCTATATAAATACACGAGCCAAGCTCTATTTAAGTGTGTAGGTTCACGTCAGTTCATTTGTCTGGCGATAGAGAGCATCCCACAACTGTGGTCCTTCTGTGTAATTTCTATTCCCAATATAAAACATAGATGCTGGTGAAATGGGGCTGGATGGGGGTAAATCCCTGTAAATGCTGGTGCAGCTGGATGGAAGGAACTGCTTCAGACATGGCTGATTTCAGGCCTGATGGAGAGATGTGGATAAAAAAATTGCATGGCTAAAACTGGTACCATCACACTGAGGGAGACTAGTGCCCATGGGCCTGGGTGCCCTCGGGGCGATGCAAAGTTTGTCAAGCAGCCCGCAGTTGTGGGTTGGTTTTCCACCCTTGTTTACTGTAATACCTCTGGGTGATGCTGAGCCTGAGGAGATGCTGCAGAACTGAATTCTGCAGCTGAATTCACACAGGAGAAATGAGAATCGATGCTTTTTTCAGGGGGTGGGAAGTGGGGTGTAAATCTGCTTGCATCAAATGCCTGTGAACCTTCCAGCTTGTGGGAGAAAATGGATAGCGAGGGCTGACCCGCATGTGGAGAGAAGCAAGATCTGGCTTTCAGTGAGCCTTATTTCATGAACTTTCTTGTCCTTCGTGTGTTTGTGTCAGTGGAACTGAATTTTATTGGCAAAAATGTGGTTTGAACAGGTCTCTTAGATTCACTCTCCATTGTTTGCTTAAGGGCTATTTTAAACTGGGCTTTCAGGAGCATCCCTGCTCTTGCTGTGGCTTTGGCTGCTCTGCTCTCCCCTCCCAGACTGGGCAGAGCACTATGTGCCTCACGCTTGCCGTGTGCTGAGGAGAAGCCATGAAAAATGTTGTTAGGATGACAGTGATTTGGGGGTAGTTCTAGAAAATAATTTTCTGCTGGTGGATAGTTCCAAATTATTTCCCTCCCCCTCATCTCCCCCTCCTCCTTTGCACAAAACAAAAGAAGAGATCAAAGGATTCATTAGGAATTATTCACTCAGCTCTGCCGCCTGTCTGAGATCTGGCTGTCTACGTTCATCCCCCAGCTCGGGGAAGGTCAGAGGGCATCTCCCTGGGGAGGATTTGCTGTTGACTGAATTGCACTCTGTCATTATCCTGCGGGATAACGAATGCAGTGGCCTCATTGGCACTGGCTTCAGAAAAAAAAAGAAAAGCGTGGTCATCTGAATGTGGCCTTGAGGCGAGAGAGCGGCGTGGAAAACCTCGCCTTGTGGGAAAGATACAGGATGGACCCAGGAGGTTTGGCACGGTGGTTTGCTTGCTGCATGATGCTGAGCAGGTCTGTAGCCACCCCAGACCTCTGCGTTACCTTGTTTTTCCTTGGATGGTGTGGGGGGGACAGAGAGGGGGACGGGGACTGGGACTATGGGACAAAGCAGGAGGGTTTGAAGAACAAAACCGCTTCAGATGGGGTGAAACTAGTTAGATTTGCTCTTGTTTTCCTCGGTGGAAAATGTGACGTGCTTGGGACACAGTTTGAGATCTTTTAATGAGATTTAAACCTTTTTTTTTTTTTTACTGTTTGTTTTGTTTTGTTTTCAAATAGGTTTCCTGAAAGAAAAACATACAAATCCCTCTGAGCTAACTGGTGCATGATTTGAATTCAGCTGCTACCTTGGAAGAGCTTTTCCAGCAGCTGACCTGAAAAAAACCTTTCCCACAATATTATGGGTTGTCAGTCACCGTTAAGGAATCTTGAAGTTGTTGGTGGGGAGGAGAGATGTGTTTTGTTTGATATGCAGAATCTTTTAGTCAGAGTGTCATAAAATACTCAAGACATGTGAAAAGGACCCTAATGGAGTGAGGCCATTGGTGGGGGGATGAAAGTCTTGGTAGCTGGAAATAAGTAAGAAACAGTTGTGGGTTCCAGAGCCCCTTAAACTGGCAGAGGAAGTAAAGAGACCTGAAGAAAAATTACATTTTAAGCATGAATTTCAGATGATACCCACAGCCTTGTGCCTTCATCTTCTGGCAGCCCCAGGCTTAGAAGGGTCTGAGGCTGTGCCCTTCCAGCGTGCGGTTGCACGTCGCCGAACTGCACAGCAGTAAAGTAGTAAGCTTTAAACGTTGGCCTTCATTGCCTTTAGGCGAAGTTGGCTCTCTGGAAGAGGCTGTGATAAAATTGCTGGCCCAGATAATTTGCATCCTTACGATGAGCAGCAGAGAGAAGGGCAAGAGTTTGTGTGTCTGCTTATTGCTGTCATCCGTCTTGCGATCAGAAATTTATGAAATGGCCCTTTGTGTAACAGCGCAGTGTGTGCGAGTGCATAGTTAAATGGTTAGCAAATATATCCAGTTGCTAGATTGGATCACATCGCTGCCTTCACAAATACAGGCGACGATGGTTCACATCTGGATGTCCTGACAGTACAGCAAAGGAGGGGATGGTCTTAGTGAGTTCTAAATCTCATACCCGAAGCAAGGTGATAATTGCTTGAAATCACTGTAATTCTGCCACCAGCGTTAAAGGATGTAAAATTATCCCGTGCTGGAATAAAACAAACAAAATAATACATCTGCCTGGAAAACTCTTGTTGCTGTAATCTAACACAAAGTGTGGGGGAGTGGTCGTGAATCGGTTTAATTGCTCTTGGGGCTCTGATCCTGCAGATCCTTATCGCCACAAGAAATCTGCCTCGGAGGGGTGGTCCATCTCTGGGCTGTGCGATGCGTGACCGAGCAGTAGCTTGTAGCATTTATGAACTAGAGCAGAAGTAGATCCCTTCATTCAGGCAGACCCGTATAAGCCTTCAGTACTCTATAAGGCCCCAAATTTGCCTACGCTATAAATAAGTATGTGGCTGGGTGCTTGTGTGTGTTTCTTTTTTTAAGCTGAAGGCAACCCCTTAAGCTCTTTTTCTGCAGGTCTGTTCAAGCTGGGGCATGGGGAATTCCTGAGAGGATTATCATGGTTTACTTGATACAGAACTTGAACTTGAGCAATGGCTTATCTTATCAGTGATAAAAGACATGGAAATGAAGTTTACGTAACCAAAGAGGCCTTGAACATGGCTTTTCCCCTCCCCCTCCTCCCCTGCTGGAATGACTCCCAAAGAGAGTTCTTCCCTACTCACAATTGCAGTGTTTCTGTTACCTGGCGCATACTGCTCTAATAATCTATTTCCAGTGCTGTTTGAAGCAATTTTCCAATGAAATAAAGAGAAAGGGGTGGAGGGGGAGGGCTTCAGAGGCTTAGCAGGAGAGCCTGGACATTTGCTGGGAAGCTTGGTGTCTGGCCTGGAGAGCCTGCTGCTGATTATGATCAAGCCTCTGCGTTACACTGAGCTCATCAGGTGACTTGAACAGGAGAGAACAGACCCACTTCACTAGTGGCTGTGAGCACAGGGCTGGGAAGTCCCTAAAAGTTTTGAATAAACTTGACTCTGAGTACCAGAAAAGGCCCAGGAATGGGTAAAAATGCTGGGTCTGTTCCCGGTGAAGAGGAAAAGGCAAATGAGTGGGGAGGGTTGGGATAAGCTCTTTGGTGTCAGCTAGTAAATAAATGCAGACAGATATCTGGTGCTGTACTCAGGCTCCATGGAGCCACTGCTCTGATGCAGGGTGGGACACAACCTCCCACGGCGGTGAAGCACACCGGCTGCCGCAGGAGACTGGCCTGACGATCTCACCCACCGACCCTCCTGGTGAGCAGGGGCTGGTTCTCACCACCCTGTCCTGCGCTGTTGACGCTCGGTGCGCAGCTACGCGGCCAGGCGTTGGAGGATGAGAGGAGCCTTTCCACCCTGCCAGAGCTGGGGGAAGGGAGGCTGGTTTGCTTGCACTGGTGTCCTACACCTACCTTGTCTGTGCTGCGTGGGAGGAATTTTGTTTTTTACGCTCTTGCTGTCACAGACTGTGACAATGCCACAGAGTTGCAGGCAGTGCCGTGCTTCCTGCAGAAGGACTCGGCAGACAGTCGAAGGCTGGCAGGCTGACAGCACTTATTAGAGGTAACCTTCAGGAAATGCCACATGCAGCCCTCGTTGAGCTTTCTGGCTCCGGGCGCGTACAGTATTT
This sequence comes from Megaceryle maxima, assembly GCA_024605025.1. Classification (NCBI taxonomy): domain Eukaryota; kingdom Metazoa; phylum Chordata; class Aves; order Coraciiformes; family Cerylidae; genus Megaceryle; species Megaceryle maxima. The sequence continues at coordinate 59,487 of JANHGN010024966.1, read as the reverse complement.
ACACCACGCTTCTTGAGTTTCCCTGAAGGCTCTCAGCCTGCAGCTGCCTTTCCATGCTCTGCCACCTGCCCTGTGTCCTCATGCGCCAGTGCCTGGGCTCAGTATGGGCTGCTGGGCTCACAGAATCCCCCACAGCATGGTGGGGGTTGGAAAGGACCTCTGCAGACCATCTTGTCCAATCCCTCTGCTAAAGCAGATCCTAGATCAGGTTGCCCAGGATTGTGTCCAGGTGGCTTTTGAATCTCTCCAGAGAAGGAGACTCCACGACCTCTGTGGAGAGCCTAGGCCAGGATCTGGCACACTCAGAGGGAAGAAATTTTTTTCCTTATGTTTAGATGGAACCTTCTGAGTTCTAGTTTGTGCCCATTTCCCTTTGTCGCTGGGCACTGCTGAAAAGAGTCTGGCCTCATTCTCTTGACGCACACCCTTTAGATCTTTATAAACATCAATAAATGCTTATTTGTCAATTTATCAACCTGCAGCACTGGAGGGGGCTGTTGACACCAGATCTTCCTCTGTGCATGGCACAAAGGTCATTTCCTTTGGCCTCCTAAGAGAGGTGCTTGTAATGTGCTTCTGGTGCCTTGGGTAAAGCCAGCACCAAGTTTTCAGATGGGTGCGTGCAGGGAATGAGCTGTTAAGAAGTGCAGCACCTGCCCAGCAGCTTTTTCGTGAAGTGTGAGGGAATTACATGGGATCAGCTCTTCTGTCTAAGCAGGTGACTTGCTTGTGTGGCTTGTGTAGAGCTAAAAGCCAAAGCCTAAGCTCTGAGATCTGAAAATTTTCCTGAGGTTGTCAGGTGTTTCCCCATCCCACATGGGGTGAGGGGAAAGAAAAGACAAGGTAATATCTTGTTCTGGTAAATGACAGCAGTGCCTGAAATACTTTGTGGTGGTAGAGCCCAGAGTGTGTAGTAGGTGTGAGGAGACTGTGCTGGGCACTGCATTGGGGTGTTTACCCCCAAAGGCAGGTCAGGTATTCTTTTCTGCTTCCTGGGAGAGAGGTTGGGGAATGTACATCTGAAGGGTGGGATTATGGCATGTGCTCAGGTCTGGCTTTGCTCTGCTGTCCTCAGGGTTGGTGTCTCATGTCTTCTACAGACAGAGGAGTGACTTGGCCAGCAGCAGCCACTGGAGGCTGAGCTGGGTTCAGTTGCCCGAGTCAGTTTAGCTGTTTGATGCACCCTCTCTCATCCCCCTGCTTGTAGCACGCACGAGTCGTGCGTTTCCTTGATGCTGTGCTCTCTTCAGTAGAGGATCAGCTGTGAGCCCTCCCTGGTGGATCTGCCATATGAAGAGCAGAAAACTGCTGTCCTCCTAGGTGTGACCCCACCTGGGGACAAGGGGAGCTCACTGGTGCTTGGCCCTGATGGGGTTATGCTCTGGGTGCTCCAAAGCCTCTTCTGGCACATGCATGTGCAGAGCGGGAAGCCTTCCCCCCAGCTACCTTGTGAGCACTTACTGTCAGAGAGGAATCCACAGAGGGGCATTAAAATCCCACTTTATTACTGTTAATTTCCCGTAGTACTTAGTGAGAGGCTCTGGGCGACTCGTTGCTTGGACCTGCTCAGTGGGGAAGAGCAGGACAGATCGCCTCAAGCTGAGGTCCCTTGACTGTGTCGGCTCTGAATCCCCTGCTCCTCTTGTGTGGATTTAATTTCCACGGTGCTGCAAATGCTTCCCCAGTGCCCAGCTATCAATTGAAAAGCAGTGGGGAGGTCTGCGAGAGGGGGTTTGGTGATGGTGGGGAATGACTTGTGGTCTCCATGGCAACCTACAGACGATAAATGGATCAATGTGCTGTTCTGCACCATCTGAAACTCAAGCGGCGCTGGCTAAATCTGGGGGCTGCCTTTGCCTGCCAGGTCCTGCTGTGGGGCCATTAGTGTGAGACCGCTCAGCACAAAAGCCTTCCCCCAGCCTGCTTCCAGCAACGGGCACTTGCCACCTTCACTGCAGAGTGTGTGGGGCTTGTGCTGGAAACCCACACTTGGCTCCACAGAGACCTGTGGGGTTTGGGGTGTCTTTAGTGCTGCAACTCTGCATTGGGGTTAGGTGCTGGTAGGGGCAACTGGCCGGGCATCGAGTCCCTGGGGTTTGTGGACAGTAAAGAGAAATGGCTTGTTTCCCCTCCACCACTTCTTAAAACCTCCAGCTCTTGCTGCACAAGCACAGGGAGATTTATGCTTCCCTTTCTGTGAGTTAAAGGCTCGGGATCCTGGACGAGGTTTGTGTTGGGGTGGTGGGTAAGGGCAGCTGCCTTTGTTCTCACTTCTGCTCTGGTGGTGTGTGTAAACAGAAAAGCTGTCTTCGAAGCTGCTGCTCCAGTGTTTCCACAGTGGAGAGATTTACTTAACAAAAGAAAATATTGATCTTCCTCCACTAGATTTCGTAAAAACTTATCTTGGTATGAAGTTTCCAATCTGCTGCTTTTTAAACAAGTCTTTCCAGTGCCGAGGTCTTGTATGGGCTCTGGAATCACACCTGGCTCAGGGGTTCAACCAGAGGCTCCCCAGTTCTTGGCCAGTGTTACTGGAGCCAATGGAAGGCACTGGCTGGCTCAGCCCAGCCAGATGTGCTCAGCAGCACTTTGGTCTGTGCTTTTCTGGCCCTGTGATGGGATAATCCCAGGTGTCCCCCGACGCTCTGAGCGCTGCAGATCTAAGGGGCTGCTTTCTGTCAGCATTGGAGGTTGGCTGCGGTGTGTGGATCTGTGAGGACGAGCCTGTGATCTGAGGCGCTGCCTGGGCTCTGCTGCTCTTGCGTCTGGGTGCATCAGCGCATTTTGCTCCCACGAGGAGGAGAACGGTGTCTTTCTGTTTGAGAAAGGGGCCTGGAGAGATGAGTTGCCAGAAGCTGCACCTGAGGCCTGTGATGAAGCTGGGAGTACCTTGCAGAGCTCTGAGGTTCGAGTTTTTTGCCCAGACTTACATCTGAAATGAAAGCTGGGATCTGTGGGGCTCTCCTCCCCTTCATTTCCAAAGACCTTTCAGGATGAATGGAGGGACTTGGATTCCTCAGCTGAGTCTGTTTGGGAAGGGATGTGGGTGCATTTCATTTCTAATTCGTGGTGTTATGTTTGTCATTTTGTTAATGCAGACAGGGAGACCCGCTGGCTGCAGCGGGGTGGAAAATCCCCCAAGTATGCTATGAAACCATTTGCCTGGTGTGGTCCTGTCTGTCTGGCTGTGCCTGTAACCCCTGGCATGCCCTGCAAAGCTGTTCATGGGGTGGTGGCCTGTAACATGTTCAGGCACCCGTTTCAGAGATCACTGTGCTGTTTATAAAGGCTTGGTCATGGGGCAGTCTGGCCAAATGATCTGAGCTCGTAATTTTGTGCAGTGCTGAAATGTCCAAGAAATCTGCCATCTCTGTTGCCATGTGAATAATTTATGGGTCTCTTTACTCCAAGCTCATAAAAATCGATAACTCTTCTTGTGTTTTTTTTTTTTTTTTCTTCTTTTGTAGCAGCAGCTGGTTAAACTCTCCCATTCTTTAGAGCTGCTGATATTGAAAGGCCATGGCTTGTTCACTTACCTGAGCCATGTTTTCTTTTTGCAGCAGGATTGATCCAGGCTTTTGCCCAGAGCTGCCTGTTGTTGTTCTTCACCAGCACATTGGGCTTGGGTTACTTACTGCAGGAGAGATTTGTCCTCTGCACCTTTACCACGGGCTATTGCAGGTCTTTGCTGTTAAAACTCCTGCCCTAGGGCAAAGCTGTAGAGCTTTTAGAGGTTGAAGCGGTTTGGTTTTTCTGCTCGAGGACTGTGGTGGTACCAGCTAACAAGAGGTTAAAGCAGCTGCTGGGAGCGACTGGCAGCATTACGAGGCCAGTTCCTGCCAGCAGAACTGCAGCTCCCTTAGCCCAATAATTTGGATATGGATATGTTAATTTATTCCTGCAATTTCTAGGCCTGTCTCTGAACGCTGAAGAGCTCTGATGATCTTTGCTCCCTGTCAGGCTTGGAAACGAAGCCTGAAGTGTACCAGGAACAGCTGTGCCCTCTGTGTTGGGTTATTATCCTTTCACAATTTAATAACGTGACACCCCTTTTTACTGGATAGCTTGTCCTTCCCTCTAGGAACAGATCGATAACAGACCTTGTATCAGCTATTTGGATGTAATTGCCAGTGTCAGCTGGTGTCTGCTGCTGTTTCTCCAAACAGCCCTGGGAAGCGCGGTGGGCTGCGGGGAGCGAGGGTTGCTCTTCCAGGCTGGTGCTGCACCACATCCATGAGCCTGAAATGAAGTGATGATTTCAGAGAGAAGTTTTTCCTGCTACTTTCTCTTCCTGTTTGAGCTTTGTGATACGTGGGCTGCGTGTTGGGGAGGGGGAAGAGAAGAAACGAAGCCTCCAAAAGGCAGTGGTGGATAACAGTGTTTGAGCCACGATGCCGCCTTCGGAGGACTCTGAGGAAATGAAAGCTGACTGCTCGGTGACGGTCGTGGTCTGCAAAGCACACAGATTGCGGTGGGTGAGCTGTAGATGGAGGAAGGGTTCTGCTTTGCGTGGGGAGCAGGCAAGAGGGCTCTCCACTGCAAACAATTTATTCTTCCTGAGTCTTTAGGGTAATTGAAGAAGGTAATTGCTGTACTTTCATGCATCTAATCCATGGGTTGTCTGGGGAGGAAGGAGGAAATGATTCAAGTGCAGTGCAAGGGATGTAGTAAAAAGGGGAGGCTTGTCCAGGGCTGCTCATAGTCTCCTTCTTTGCTCAAGTTTCCTTCACCCTGGTTGTGGGGAGCCTTTGCTGGGATAACTGGTGGGATGCATAGCTGTGGGGAAGGAGAGAGGGTGAATTGTGAGGATGGCTTTTCAAGGGAGCGGTAATTTTTCTTAATGAGTGGGTTTGAGGGTAAGGATTATGTGCATGGAAATACAGTACTCAGAAAATAGAGGAATATAGTAACTAAAAACTCTACAGTATCTAGAACTAAAATAATACTTTAAATACTTTCTAGCAGGGGGGTTGGCCTGTGTAATCCTACAGGGAAAGAGAAGCAGAGTGATTGATGGTTGGCTTCATCCTGCTTTATCCCTTGACGCAGAGCGCTGTATTAAATAGGGTTGTCTCTGGGTATCACCCCCTCAACGGGAGGCATAATATTGGGTTACGCTCTGTGTGGCTGGCTGGGGGAGGTCCGTGGGGTGGCATTCCTGCCTCATTTCAGTCTGTGGCAAAACTCCTGTAGATGGAGTGAATGAAGGCTGGGCTCTTGCTCTGCGCATTTGTTTAATCGCCCTGTCTCCAGAGAAGGCAGAACTGCCAGGAAATACAAAACCATTTCATTTAAGAATATTTGATGCCCCTTTTCCTAGCTGAAAGCTGTGTGCTGTCGGAGGCATATTTGTTTATTTATAACGCCTGCACTTAGGGAGCTGTGCACATCATCTGGAGAACGGGACGCGTACCTAAAACCCGGGGGTGGGGAGAAGGATTTGGAAATACAAAACCTGCCCTGTGCAGCTGCGTGTGCTTCTACCGACCAGAGCCATGACCCGCAGTTGGCCTGTGCTCCAGACTACACTTCCACCTCTCTTTAAAAAAAACAAACTATTTTCCGGATTATCTCTGGTTTTGTACTAGGTTAAACTGGGAGGTGGAGGGGTGGGAGAGCGGAACAAGACAGACGGATATAATGGGGCTAAATCCTGCCCAGCTGTTTTCTCAGCAGCCGTCTCCCTTACAATCCCAAGGAAATAAATGCTCCTCTTGAGGGTCCTGATGGTTAATGATGATTTGAAGAGCGCACACAAACATCTCTGCAGATGCAGCCTGCCTGCGAGATTCCGGTCGTGCAGCGAGCCCTGGGACTCCGCTCCTCTTGCATTCAGTGCGATGATAAATCATTCATAGCCTCAGCAAATGCAATTCTCTTCCTCGTTCTGCACATAAACAGTCCAGGACCCTGAAGAAAGCCTGCATTTGTAGTCCTTGGAGGATGAGGCAAATGCTGTGACAACTGGGAGGATCTGTTGCGGGAAGGGCTCTGAGTACTTGGGTGTAAAAGCAATTGTGTATGGGGGAGTGTTTTGTTCTGTACTGTCCCAGGTTGGTGAAGGGAGAATAGGGATGAGCATTATTTTTTTTTTTTTCCTGATAAATCAAAACTGTTGCTGTGCTTAGCCCTTGTTTTGTAGGGATCTGATTGCAAACATTGATCATGATGCCTTGTAGGTGGCTCACGTGTTTCAGGTGATAAGGGGAGAAGTAAAGAGGTGCTCAGGTGGAGAAACAGAGGGACCTGGAGTCCTGATTGTAGTTGTGCAAAATGCAGCTTGATGAAGGTCTCCTGGGTGGCTTTGTTTGTTTTTGTTTTGATCGAGCCTGAAATGAGCAGCAGGTTGGCTGGGTGGAGGGTGAGTCTGGAGCCAGTTACAGCTCTGAGAAGCATCCTTGCCCTCAAAACAGGGACAAGTGACAGCTATGGCCCCATGAACTCCTTATGCTGAAGCAGGTGTGAGGGAGGAATGGAACCATGTGTGGACACCAGAATCTCAATGCATGTTGCTTAAGACATGGTTTGAACTCCCTGCTCTCCCAGTGAGCTGAGCTCCCAGATGGTGCTGGCCCTGTTAACATCCCCACTGGCTTCCCCCGGTGCAGGCAGGGTTGGCTGGTCAGTATTCCAGCCCTAATCCCCAGGAAACCCCGGGGCGGGAGGAATGCCCTTGGCCATTAACAGCTGCCAGCTCTGGCCAGCGCACCGAGAGGAGGGTCACAGGGCTGGAGTAACTCCAGCTCTTGCCGTTTCAAACGGACATCCAGCCCTTGAGCTTTGCTCCTGTGGGTGAACTAATCTGGGGTTCTGGTTATGAGTGTTGCAGAGTGAACTACTACAGGGAGAGGGAGAAACACACTCGCACCTACACACGCTCTAGAAATATGTCAGAGTTGGGCTTGCCGAGAAACTGAAGGCCAAGCATGACCTACTTTGAGACTGTTCTAATCTGCAGGGGAATGCCCTCTGGATTAGATCAGCGTGGTCCTATCAGTTTGTGCTTGGGACTGGAGGAAGCACTCACAGTTGCTTAGTTTTCCCGTTTGCACATGAAACAAGGGAAGTGGTGTATGTGGTTTGTTGTGTGTGGGTTTGTTTTTTTTTTTTTTTTTTGTTGTTTATTTTTTTTCCTCCTAGCACTCAGACTTGAGACCAGAGAAGGTGAGGTTGGCAAGTACAGCAGCCTGGGCTCTGCTTTTCCATTATCGGGCTGTGCTGAGCACCTTCTTACAGGGGGGCATCTGTACCATGGAACAGCAAAGTCTCTGCTTGTGTTTGTCTGCTCGGTGAAGTTGGCTGGCAGGGGTTCTGGTCCTGGGCATGGAAAGATGCCTCAGCCAATCTTTTGCTATTCGGCTGTTTCAGTCTCTTTGTTTGGGTTTGTTCTTCTTGTCTGATCTACTGTGCTGAGAGACGCTTTAATAAAATGTGAGAAATTCTCCAGCCCTTGTCTTTCCCCTCTTGTCACCAGCCATTGTTTATGTAGGAGCTAGAAATCTTTCTTCATTTTTCCCCAGCTAACAAATTGCTTCCAGAGCTCGGCAAGGATGTGCATATCCACAGTGAGAAGGAAATAAACAGGGAGGCTGCATTTAATTTCGGCGTCTGCCAGGAAGGGGGAACCCAGCACTTGCCAAGGAAAGATTTTTTTGGAATTGAGGTGCTCCACACTTAATTTTCCAGGAGACTTTCTGAAAATAAAGATGCTGGAATGGAAATAAAGCTCACTGTGATGAAGAGAAATTGCTACCTGTTGGCTGGGAGTTTAGCCTTTGATTGCAGGGGAAGCTTTGCCTCAGGTGACTCTGGGGGGCTTTCAAAGAAGCTTTTCTCCCATCCGCAGTACCTGGCACAGCAAGAGGAATGAGGAGCAAGGGGTATTTGGTCCACTAGTGTGAATTGTTCTGCCAGACTTCAAAGAGATGTGGAAACACCTAATCTGTTGCTTTCAAAGGGAGGAATAAAATATTCTGATAGATTCTAAATGGAATCGCATCAGCAGTGCCTCTTCCACCGATGCCTTTGAGCTGCTCACTGATCTTTCTGATTGGGGTAATGCAGTGAGGAAGATACAGTATTCCCTCGAGGGGAGCAGCTTGTGAACATTACTGTTCAGTCAGCCTGAAAAGCTCTATTACAGACAGATTTAGACCTGTCTTTGTGCACTGAGAGGCACAGCCTGGCTTCCGGGAGTAGGCTTTGTCTGGAGAACAGGTGCACGTTGGGCTGAATTGTATTCACCCTTTTTACCTCTTGCGTGCACCGCTTTCACCTGCCGTCTCGGGAAGGGGCTTGGTGAAGGGGTTAGCACAGGGCTGGTTATCCAGTTTGTGGGTCCCAGCAGGGAGGCCTCTCCAGCAGGACTTGCAGCATCTCTTGCTCAGGCCCATCTGTTTTTGGCAGCTCTCCAGGTACCAAATGAGCTGTCCTCAATGAGACTGGGAAGGTGTGTGTGGGGGGAATAGATTTGCAAACAACCCGACGAGTATTGATTGATTTTCTTCATTTCTCATATGCCCTGTTGGGTTTCTGTGCACTGCCTGGTAGTGGTGGGTTGTACTCATTGCTGGTGGGACTGGAGCAAGCTCACAAGTGTGTCTGTGAGGGGAGCTGAGGAGCTGCCCTGCTGTGGCCGTGGGGTTTCCCCCATGTAGGCAGTTGGGCTCAGCTGGTTGCCACTGCACAATTCCCCCGGTTGCAGTTTTCGGGTAGAGAAGTGGAAGGGCTGTGCCTGATGCTGACTGCTCCTTTTGCTGCCATGTATTTCTATGCCCTAATACTTGGGTTTTAGTCCTGAGAGCCTCATCTTGCAGTGAAAGACACTGGGTACTACATGTGGAAGACATCCCAGGAGGTCTCTGAGTTACTGGGAGCTGCTGAAGATAAGTGGGGGAGATGAAAGTCAGGTGGATAAACCATCAGCCTGGTTGAATGTGCTGCCAGAGTGTCTTCAGGGCTTTGTCTGCATTTCCCAAGTTCTGTAATAGCTTGCACTGATCTAGAGGGGATGTCATGTAGGAGTTTTTGGAACAGTATGAATATGGAAAAGAGAGGATTTCCTGCAAGCACAGTACAGATTGTTCTCTGTGTCTCTGCTGCACTGGTGCTTTGAGATTTTTTTTTTTTTTTTTTTTTTTTTTTTTTTGGTGGTTTTTTTTTTTTTTTTTTTTTTTTTTTGTTGTTTTTTTAATATTTTTTTTTATTTATTTCTGTTATTGCACTTGTCCCTTGTGGAATTTCAGCAGGGCAGTTGGGATTGTTTAGCCCTCACAGGTCCAGCTCTTCTGTGCTTCCCTGTAGTGGTCATGTCTGGGGTGCTCTTTGAGTATCACACCTTTGCATGTTCTGGGAGGACTACAGGCTCTCCTGTCTTGCTTTGCAGAAGCAGTGCAGCTGGAAACAGCCAAACATGCCACAGAGCAAGTGCCAGGTGCTCACTGACACTCTGGGCTTGGGCTGCATCAAGCAGTTTTAAGGGAATCAGGCTATAAAAATCTCTTGTACTGTAGCATGAGGAGGAGGCATTCCTTAGAGGCAACTGTGGAAATCCAGGAGGGACACGTGGTGGTGTTCCTGGGGTCCTAGCCTCTCAGGGGGGAGCTTGAGCTGCTGCCTATGCAGGGCAAGGACAGCATTTCATAGAATCATTGAATGCCAGGTTGGAAGGGACCTCAGGATCATCTGGTCCAACCTTTCTGGGAAAATCAGGGTCTGGACAAGCTGGCCAAGCACCCTGAATCTTACAAGTGTCCATTGTTGGGGAATCCACCACTTCCCTGGGGAGATTATTCCAATGGCTGATTGTTCTCAGTGTCAAAAATTGTCCTGTTGTGCCCAATCAGAGTAACTTGTCATCTTGTCCGTGTGGCTCCTTGTAAAAAGGGAGTCTTCATCTTCTTTGTAGCCACCCTTTAAATACTAGAATGTGGTGATAAGGTCTCCCCTAAGCCTTCTTTTCTCAAGGCTGAACAAACCCAGTTCTCTCAGCCTTTCCTCTTATGGTCATGCTTCTGGATCTGGCCCATTGGAGTGAGCGAGGGCCTTGGAGGCAGCTTCACAGCCACAGCAGAGAAGCTCTGGTTGCACCAGCAAAAGTATTTCTTGGAGCTGTCCTGGCAAGTTGAGATCCCAAAGCACAGCATGGTTGGCCTCGCAGAGCACTCTGCCAGACCCAGCTGAGCGTGGTCGCAGCTGCTGGTTCGGCTGCCAGAGGAGATGATGCAGAAGGGGAGGGAGGAAGGAAAAGTTCCCTTTGAAAAATCGCAGCGCCAGCAGGAGAGCAGCGAGGGTGAGGCCTATTGATTACATGCTTATCTCAGTTGCTTTTGTGCCTCTGTTCAGAGACACGCTGTGCAGACAAAGAAACCCTATGATGGAGTGGGCTGAGGAGGATGGTGGTGGAGCCTCTGGAAACTGAAACTGCTTAAGTCTGGTCTTTTGGGGCTTAACCAAACTTTACCAGAAACCCTGACTTCTTGGAGACAGCAGAACATCCCCAGTGAGACAAGCTTCCTGGAAGAAAGAGTTTTGCTGTTAGCATGGGCTCAGCAGTATCTAGTGAAGGCAGCTAGCGTGTGGGCTTGCTGGGCAGCTCTGAAATTTTGAGGATGTCTTTGTGCGTCACTGTAGGAATCCATAAAAGTCCTATTCATGCATAAAAAAAAAAATAAATGTAAAGGACCATTTATGTAGGGAACTAGTCTTGCCCCTAGAAAGAGATAGCTGGCTCAGCAGCTGCTTGCGGCTCAGTTGTCGCCACACGGTCTAGGATTTATCCTGCTTGTAAAACGCTGTGTTTAAAGAATCCCTCAAGCTCTGAAATGCTTCCCCCAAAGCCACTTGTGCCACATTCTTATTATCCGAGTATATTCTCTTATCTTTCAGCTCTCTGCTTTGTAAGTGCTATACAGATTAGCTATGGAGAACTTGCAGTCCTTTTGGAGGTGGGCAGTGGTGCTGTGAGCCGTTGGGAAGCTGAGGAGAAGCATCAAGGTCCCTTACCTGCTTGGGAGCTGGGAGACCTGAGGTGTTCTAATTCACTCAGACTTGCCAGCTTATCTTTGTCAGTGTTTGGGTGCCTGTTTCTGCATCAAAGGTTGGTCACCCTAGGCCTGTCAGCATAAGGGTAGTTTTGCTCCTCTCTACAAGTGCAATGACACCTTCCCTAAGTCTGGCTGGGAGTGCTGTAGTCTCTCATGCTTGAGCCAGAAGGTGGGACATTCAGGGCTTGGCATTTTCAGGGTGTTTCTGTTGTCTTTGAGCTGTGCAGAAGATGGACCTCTTGCAGCAGTCCCCTCCTCGTGTTGTTCCGTGGCTGTTCGTGTGGATGTGAGAGCTGGGGCAGCCTGACACTGGGAAATGCCCACTTTTCCTTTTAGGGAAGGAATGAGGAGACAGCCTGAACTGGAATAGGAAGCTGGTGTCCCAGGAGGGTTTGGCAGCCATTCTGACATAGGCTCTCTAGCCAGAAAACGTGGGCATCCCTGAGCACAGGCCGTGCTGTGGAAGGACAGTTCTGGGTGGATGTTACCAGTGTGACCCACTGATGGAAGCACATTCCCTTTTGCTCTGTGCACCTCGTGCTAAAAATACCAGAGCGTTGTTGGGAAGGGTATGATGCAGGTTGGAAAGCATGTGTGTGGGCAGAGAGGTATGGTAGCAGCCTGTTCCTCAGCTGAGGAAAGGCAGCACCCAGCACATGGTGAGCCAGGTGTTGGAGCCTCTCGCAAGGTTCATGGCCTCCTCTGGGAGGACGGATGTTCCTCGTGGTGTTTGGGAGTGTGAAATGTGGTGGGCGATGCAGCTTCTTTCCCAGGTTTCTTACCAATCCGGCTGTGTCCTCTGTGTGTCACTGACCGAGTGACACACTTGTTTTGTTGATTTGGAGTGGGAAAACATTGCTGGAGTGGGAGTGCACATGGCAGATGCCTGTTTTCTTTCAGAAAGCCTGGGGGTAGTAAAGACCTAATTAGCATTCCTGTGAAGGCGAGTCATAGGGAGACTCCAGGATTTAGGTTTGCAAGGAGGGAGCTGGCATCGGTGAAAAGAACAGATTGTGGGAAATGTGCAAGCAAAGCACTTGATGCTCTGGTGGAGGAGGGAAGGTGATGTGGCAGGGGTGGTGGGAACAGTCAGGTAGGTGGTACAAGGGCACGGGCTTCCTTCGACATTGACTGAATGGTGGCTAGAGTCAGCGTCCTGTGTTAGGGCCTTGTACTTTCTGTTGTGAACCCCACTCTGATGGTGCTGAGGTGGCAAGACCTGTCTCAGTGTTTCTTCTCCATGAGGATGGGTGAATTCTGCAATGCCCGAGGGCCACTGGCCTGCCCAAGTACCAGACTGCTGCTGATCAGCACAGGAGTTACGTGGCAGGTCGCTTCATCTCTGCGGTTCCGTTTAATTTGCTGGTTTGGAAAGCTTTCTTTGGAGGTGATCCAGGGATAAAACCCTTGTGTCAGGCCAGTGATTTCCAAAAGTTTGAGATTGTTTCTCCCTCTTCCCTTTTGTCTCAGAAGGAGACTATCTAAGTGCTTATGTTGGCTAGGAGAGATGCTCTTGGAGAGAACAGATTAATGTTGAAGTCACTGAACCTCCGGTGTACATCTAATCACCGTATTTCTGCATTTGCAGTGTGTTCAGTGCGTTTCATTTATCATGATGAAGTTTAGTTGAGCACAGCTCTCTTGCTGGTCTTCCAGTCCTCTGCCTGAGGCACATATGCTTCCATTAATTTTCTGCTATTATCCAGTCAGGTGTCCTGTGTGATCCAACAGGCTTAATTTCATTCTATTGAGCACCAGCTCTTCCGATCTGAAGTTAGCAGTGTGATTTGCAAGCATCATAAGGAAATGAATCTCTTCTTTTCTGGAGATAACTGCTTCCTGGATTTCTGTTCTATTTGTAATGCGCTAATAACCTCCATCCACCAAATCCCGCTCAACCGTGTGTGTCCCTTGGGGTTTGGTTGAATTGGGGCATTCCTTGTTGTATTATCGTTGCATCCAGAGCCCACTGAGGGCCAGTTGTGCTTGGTGCTGCTCCCAGTCAAAGCTGGTCAGTGCATAGCTGTGCTCCAGGCTCTTTGAGGATCGGTGTGGTGCAGAGCTGCAGCAAGTATTTGGAAGACATGGGTGTGGGAGGCCTTGGGAAAAGGGAAAATGACAATGTTTCCATAGACCGAGCATGTAAATCCCAGGAACCTGGTGATGAGTGTGGTGTGAAGCTTGCATGTAGAATAAAGATGATTATATAAAAGCTGACTTAGAGTGGGGGAGTTTCAGAGCTGGCCTGCCTACAAAGCATGACCAGGGGCAGAGTCTCTTTGGCAGTAGGTAGGCGGGCAGGGGAGCGTTGAGCAGACTGTGCCATGTGGCTTTGCAGCTGCTCGATGCTTTTCAAGTGTGGCTTCAAAGCTGCAGTGCTTTGGGTGTCCCTGTGCCTGGGTGAAGAGGCTGGGCTCCGACACCCCAGAGTCCTCTGCGGTATCCCTGGCATCCGCTCCGATCCTCGGGTAGCAGCGTGCCGAAACATCTCTGCTGAGGCCTCGGTTCTCTGCGGTCTGAAGCTGTTTTTCATAGCCTGGGTCTCCAATTGGCAAATGTCTGACTGTCAGGCCCTAGAGCTGGACAAAAAAATTCAGGAAACTTGTGGACTGAGCAAATACCTCTCATAGCAGACTGTTTGCACAGAGAAGCAAAGTTTAGAAGCAAAAGCAAACATGCACTGGCTAATGGAGAGGGTGAGGTGGGGGGGAAAACGCCGCGGCACGTTTCTCTGTCTGCGGGTCTATTTCTTACTTGGCTGCTCTCAGGATTTAACGCTGATGATCCAGAACTTGACAAGGCAGCGTTTTGGGATATACTCGTTAAACCCCTCAGCCAGTGCAAGGCGTTTAAAAGCAAACAATTTATGATACCTTCTGCCTGCAGAGACGTTTAATGGCCAAATGCGACCCAGGGGTCTCTGCTTCCCTTGGGGGTCAGACAGTGGCTGAGCTCTTGCCCTTTGGGCTCAGATGGTTGTGCTGCTCAGGTTTGTGTATCAGAGGAAACTAGTGAAGCTGTTGACACGGTCGAGTTTCCTTTTGACTGTTGTCTTACCTAAGGGTTGCTCTGTATCCCAGCCCCCAGTGTGAGTGAGTGGGCATGGCTGGCCTTAGAGGAAGGAAGAGCGGTGAGGTTTTTCTTGTGCAGCTCCCTTTGCAGTCCCTGTGTCTTGCCTTTGAAGCGCTTGTGTGCACTCTTAGACCGTGGGGGTCTGCAAGGCAGCAGGAGGGGAAGGGCTTTTGAACGGTGGACCCAAATATTTCGTCAGCTAACTATGTCCTAGAATTTAATGAAAAGTATCTCAGAAATTCTGGGCAGGAGGAGGACTCGGTGCCTCCCCTCAAGCCTACTGCTGATAAACGCACTAAGCCGTTAGCATTTGCTCTGTAAAGGCACGTTTCTGTCGGGTTTGCAGGAAGGTCTGTTTCCTTTTAAATGGAATAAAGATAAGGCAAGACACTTGAGTCCTTTGTGGGTAGAGCCTGTAATCCTTCATGCGAGGGAAGTTCTGTGTGAGGCTTTGTCTAGCGTTTCAGTGGTACAGTATGTTGCTGACTATTCTTAGCCTGCTTTGCATAGGTAATTAATTTGTCCCCTACAGTAATTTCTCTGTAGTGATAATGCAGTAAATGCCAAACTTAAGCGGTTGCGTATGAGTGAATGTAGAAGAACTAGTCGTGGTGTAAATGACCGAGATGATGAGATGGGTGTGTGGAAAGCGTTGTGCCTTGAGCGCTAACAACAGGCTGTGCTGTTTTCAACATAAAATGCAAATAGTTCATGTTCTGAACAATCCATAGTCTGAGCCCTGGTAGTATTGAGTACAAAGAGTGCAGGTCGCACTCGGAAAATCCTGTTTACCAACTTTAATTCTTGCAGTGGCAAAGTTTTGTTCCCCTTCCCCCTCCCTAGCAGGAGAAATTGAGCTTTGGAGACCTTAAGTGACATATTCCAGGCAGATGCTATCAGAGCCGAGATTAGCCGTGGGGTGTTCTGTGGCTTTCCATCTTGTCCTTGTGCAGCTGAACCCCCTTGCAGAGGGCGTGTAGGTCGGGCACAACGAGAGATGCCAGCTTCAAGTTCCTTCGAGCTGGACGGCAGAGCCCACCAACGCCAGCGTTGCCTTTTTGCCTCCAAGGGGCAGGAGAGGCTGGTTGCTGGCAAAGCGAGCAGAACTGAGCTGAGTTTGCTCGCTGCAAAGAGGAGGGAGGCCCTTTATGGCAAGGGCACCGTATGTAACTGGGCTGAGCTGTGTGTCAGCTGTTTCCTGCTCGTATGGCATTTGATCTGCAACAGAGATCAAGTCCTGATGACGTCGCCCATTGAAGCTTTTGCTGTTGTTGTTCCAAGGGAAGCCTGTATTACTTATTCATGTGGCTTTCAGAAGTTGTCCCGAAAGAATACGTTTGAGGGTCATCTTGGTTTTGTTTTTACTTCGCCAAATGCTTTTCATCTATTAGGCATATTCTTTGTCTGTTGTGTTCTTCAGAAGCAAAAATTTCTGCCATTCTTGGTCGTTTCTGTTGATTTTCAACCTTTCTTCCTTTATATTTAAAGGCAGTTCTGTGTGCATTTATTTCTTTGTGTGCAGGGTCTTTCACTGATCAATTCTAAATGGTTGAATTATTAAACTTGAAAAGCATCTGCTCTTTAGAAAGCATTCACATGTACTGTAAACATGATGGATAACAAGGCAGAGCCTAATCTAATTGACACAGCTCTGCTGCCGTTTGTAATACGGGTTTGTGTGAACTCTTCAAGCTGTGGTTTTTATGATTTACTGCTGGGGTAGCTGGTGACTGGTCTTCTGGAGTCAACTGTCTTCTGCAGGATGGAGCATGCTGTATGGAGCTGTGGAGGCTGCTGTGCTCTGGTGTCTCTGATGCATGCTGGGGGGGAGGAAGGATAGTGCCCACTGATCTGTTTGAGGTGCTTCTGGGACTGTAACATTTGGTGCATTAGGTTTGGCCATTATTGTCTTCATCTTCTAGACCCTTTTCTGGTAGGGAGGCAGAGAGGGGCTGGCTGATTTGCAGTGAGGCATTCCTGAATCCAGGGCTGACTTTCCTGTGCTTCCTCTGCAGTGTTTCTGAGCCTCAGTTTTTCAGCTTTCGGATGTGCAGGACAAGCAGCTCTGTCAGCAGCTGCCTGGGCAGAACAGGAGGCCTCTGCAGTCCAACCTCCTGTATCTGAACCTCTGCTCCAAGTGGCTTGCCCCCCCTTCCTTCCACCCTACCCCACTGTGAATAACTAACCAGTGCAGAACCGATGGTGGTTGGGAGGCCAGACTGGGGTTGAAAACTTTCCCACATGAAACACGCTGGCAGTGCCAGCAGAGATGAGGGCGAGAGGAGACGGCTCTGCTCTGCCAAAGCACTCTTTCATCTCTTTTCAGCCCTCCCCGTGAGGGGTCCTGGCTCACAGCACATAGATGCCTTGTGCAGATGTCTTGGCTGGGAAAGAAGTGGCCCCTTTTCCCTCCCAAACAGAGCAGGGAGATATAAGAAAGCTATTGATTTGCTTGTAGCCAAAGTGAGCTGAGCCAGGCTTTATTGAGCCCGGATTAAGGCTTTGTTACTCACTGGAATTTAAAAACAAAAACCAAACCAAAACATAAAAAATAAAAGTTGAAAGTAGTTGGTGTGTTGTTTTGCTTGTGTGTGTTTTTTGTGTTTTTTAATGTTGGTAAGCAAATTGCTAGCTGGGTGGTGTTTACCTGCTGGCTGTTTCCCAAGCAAATGAGAGGCAGGGACAGACATGGAACAAGACCCTGCTTTCTCATCCTGTTTGCCAAGGAAGTGTCATGTCCCTGGAGCTGTTGGGCTCAGGCCGGGGCTGCTGGGCCCTGGGCTGGCTGGTGGTGGGCAGCCAGAGCTGTCTCCTAGCGAAGGGTGGCACGTGTGTGGGGAGTCGGTGGCAAGAGTCCAGTTGTTAACGGGCAGGTGCTTCTCCTGCTGGTGGGAATCGCAGTGGGGCTGTTGGCAGTGGGGAGAAAGGCGCTGAGTAGCAGCTGGGTGAGAAGCTGGGCTTTTCCTGTGGCCCTTGGTGGTGGTTGCTTGCCACTTAGTGGTATGCAGATCATCTGCCCAGATGATCTTCACTGCACCAGTTCACTTCTGCTGGTAGAAAAACAGAGCAAGTGGTCCTTTTACTGAGCACTAAATTCAGCCCTGAAGGCTTTTCCACCTGGGAAACAGGTATTTGTCAGGAAAACCTAATTTTGGCAACAGTGTAGTTTATTTCCATGGTGTTCTCCTGGGAAAGTCATCGCTCTTGGCTTTGTGTTCCCATTGCTGCAAAATGGTGCTTCAGTGCCATGCTCCTGGGGCTGCCTGTGTCAGCCCGGGCAGGTTGGCTACTGTGGACAGAGCGATGGCTGTGACAGGTGCCAGCACGACTGAGGAGCTGTTTGGATGGCGTTCAGCACGGGGACCTTGGCCAGGGGACTGCAGCAGCCAGCTCAGGAATAGGATGAGTTGGCATTGAGACCCTGCTGTCGGAACGTGTTAAAACTTAACTTTAGTTGTGTGGTGGATTGTCAGCATCAGATTGTACCGAATGCTTCTGTAGATCTTGAAGGATGGAAACTCTGTTTGGTGCACGTGGTACTGTTGGTTTTGCTTTACTTGATGGAGCTGGGAGTTGGCCAGGTTTAGTGCCTACTGCTTGTCTGAATTGCCCTGCAGAATTCACGTGGTCGTGTTTTATTTTGAGGAGATGGGGTTGTGTTGTGGTAGCATGTGAACTTCTGCTGAATGTTCTTTGCTTGGTGCCTGAGAGGTGGCTGGTGTCACCTCCTCCTCGCTCTGCTCGTGTAATGGAAGAAATGCTACTTGGGAGGAGAAGGGGCCTTCTCTGGGTGTTTTCAGTTGGTGGAGACCTGTAGCGATCTTTAATCTTAAGGTGCAAATTGTCACTGCAGCATTTTCCCGGGGAAGAGCAGCCTGGAAAGGAAATGGAGCTATAAATGAGCCTGGCTGAGCTTCTGGCTGAGTGTTTTGAGCAAGTTTGTGCTCTCCCTTTTGGCTCCAGGCCAGGCTTTGAGAGGCAACTTGGCAGAGCTGTGCTGCGCGCTCAGGTACCCCCCTTGCCCGCTGATGCGCCGATAAGCGAGCGCGAGCTCGCCGTGTTGTGGCCGATCCCGAGCACGCTCAGCAGCGTGCGTTTGGGGATGCGCCTGCTGGCGTTCTGCAGTTTACCCACAAACTTTTGAGGGTCGAACCTTGTAATTTTAGCAGCTGGCTCTGCACTGCTTCTGAGCAGATAGGCTGGTTAAAATAAATAAATAAAAATAGAGGCCTGTTTCCTGCACGTGTCAATATTGGAATCATTTTAAATGGTGTGTTTTCCCCTGGTCACTGACCTATAGTTTATTCCATTATTGACTGCTGGGTTACTGGCTCTTTGTATTCTGTGGTGAAGTGAACTGTAAGGCTGAAATCATTTGGCTGGGATGGTGTTGCTGGGCAGGAACTCAGCTCTGGCTGACTCAGACTGGGGTGAAAGTGTACCCTCTGGCAACTCAAGTACTTCTCTATCCCCACCTTCCCCCCCCCTTAATAAACGGGTTAAACCACATAGTGGTGTATTGATCCTGCTTTCATCTGGTGGCCCCAGGCTGTAGCAGTTACCTTTGTGCCACATTCCTGCTGCTTTCCCAACAATGCAGTACACTTTCTCTAGAGTTCTCTCCCTTCCCTTGGTGACCTTCTAGCTGGGCTGTGATGAGCTTTGCTGCTGGATGCCCTCATTGCTCTGAAGCACAACCAGCACCTGTGGGCTAGGGCTTGGCAACATCGGGTGGTTTGATGCTGCGAACACCATGAAGTTGAGTGTTGTGGCTTGGTTAGCATGCTTTTGTTCCCCAAGCTCTGTTCTAAGAGCTGTTGGCCTTAAGTGGGGAAGCTGGTCCTAAAATAACCACTCTGTTCTTTCAGGGTCACTACAGGTAGGCTGAGGGCTGGTTGCAGACCGTGCAACCCACCTTTGCTCACTATTGGTGTTTGAATTAGTGTCAGTTACTAGTAGATGTTCACTGATTGCCTCCTAATGTTCTTCCTGGACTACTGTCTTCAGTTTTGGTCCCTGTTATACAAAAAAATGTGGACAGGCTGGAAAGCATCCAGAGAAAGACCACAAAGATGATTCAAGGACTGGGAAGCTGCCATATGAAGAAAGGCTGAGAGAACTGGGTTTGTTCAGCTTAGAAAAAAGGCGGCTTAGGGGAGACCTTACCACCACATTCCAGTATTTAAAGGGTGGCTACAAAGAAGATGAAGACTCCCTTTTTACAAGGAGCCAGACGGACAAGATGAGGAGTGATGGGTACAAGTTACTCCTGGGGAGATTCTGATTGGGCACAACAGGACAATTTTTGACACTGAGAACAATCAGCCATTGGAATAATCTCCCCAGGGAAGTGGTGGATTCCCCAACAATGGACACTTGTAAGATTCAGGGTGCTTGGCCAGCTTGTCCAGACCCTGATTTTCCCAGAAAGGTTGGACCAGATGATCCTGAGGTCCCTTCCAACCTGGCATTCAATGATTCCTGGTCTTGTGGCAGCAGTGGTGCTCTACTGATATAGTGACTCGTTTTAAACAGAGGAAGAGTGGCCAGTATGGCTGTTTTTGGCAATACTTGAAGCCTCTGGCTATTGTTGGTATCCAAGCTACAGGTGGGTGACTTGGATCCCAGTCCAAGACCACAGACTATCCTCTCTGTCCCGCCTGCTTTGCATAAAGGCTCTGCAAACAGGCTCTACACACACCTAGAAGCAGTCTGTGAAGCTGTGCCAACACCCAGTAAACCATCATCCCTTCTCATACCAGCAGCCCGGGCCATGTCCTGCAGTTGCTGAGACACTTCAGCCTTTGCCTGGTCTCTGTGCAGAGTTGCACCCTGAAGGGTGGTGTTTATTTACAAGGAGGAGGGTGGTTCGCTATTTCTTTCCCTTTAAGCAGGAACACTCGTACTGAGCTTGCACGTCCTGCCTGGGACTGCCTTAGGCAATTTGGGTTCTTTTGCTGCTGTCATAAAGTGGCTTTAATATACAAATGCTCGAAAATGCTGTTCCCAGTGAGCCATTCTCATTTCAGGTCTAAATGAGGACTTGATCTTTGTTGGTGACTGATTTGTGTGTCTTGCTTGTAGGCTATGCGACTGTTAAAGCCTTTTGGTGTGCTGCTGCTCAGCTTCCCAACCAGATGCATCCATCATCTTCAAAAGGAGCAGGAGGAAAGGATAGCTCATATTTTTATTTATTTATATTTTTTTTATCCACTGGTATTTGGCATCCAAATAAAGAGGTGCTCTGGCACAGGAGCAGAGGAGTACTTGTCTGTTGGAGCTTCTGTCTCTTACATCCTGTGAAGATCTTCAGGGCGTTTCTATCAAAGAGCTGGGTTTAATAATGATTATTTTATTTTTATTTATTTTATTTTTATTCTTGGTGAGTAACCATGTTCCCAGTGTCTGTGGCAGGATAAGCTGGTACAAGAGGTAAATGGCTCTGGAGCACAGCCCAAAAATCACCTTGGATAGAATTAAACTTTGAAAGTAAATAATGCAGCTGCTCTGCAAACCTCCAGCCTTACGAGGCAATTATTTGGAACTTTGTCAGTCCCAGCATTATGTGCTGTGTTCAAACGAGGACGTGGCTGCTGTGAGCCGTGGACAGATGCTGGGAGTAACCCTTGAACCTCTGAGGAAACTAAGCATGAAAAGTTTTGGAGGTTGGGAATTCTGGCACTTTGGCACAGGAGATGAAATGTGTGTCTGCATTGGTCAGCATCTTATAGGCAGGTCTCTGCCTCCACAGTTTGACTTCTGTAGTCTGACCTTGTTGGTTGCTTGATGGAGAAAAATCCAGTATAAATGGTATGGAAAAAACTGCCTAGTATCAGTCCCCTCTTGACCTGAGCCTTGCCAGGGCTGTGTGCAAAAGACAGGTTCGTCCTTGGGAGGACCAAGTCGGCAAACCTCTGGTCAGTCTTAATTCTGTTCCTTGGCTTCCAGTCGATGCTGGTTCCAAGAATAAGGCAAACACCGCAGTGGCCTTATCCAGGGACCTCGCTGACGTCAACATGTGCCTGTCCATTAACCTCGTTGGACTTTGGGTCAGGTTTCTTTGAAGGCTGGGCATTGAAAGCAAAGAGCCAAAAGGCTAGCTGGGGTCACTCCAATCTTTGCTGGGGTAACTCCAGCCAAGACAAGGGGCAGGCTGTGTGAGCCGAGCCTGGCGGGAAGGTCAGCCCAGATGTGATTGAAGGCAGAGCTGTCTTGAGCTTCTTATACCAAACATCTCTTAGGGAGCTGCTGCTGGGCCTCTCGACACGCAGCTCCCTTTCAAAGCTTGCTTAGCTGCTTGTCCCCAGGGTGCTTTGAAAATCTCTGGGTTGCCTGAAAGGGCTGAGGCACCCAAGTGCCTGTGCACAAGGTCAGTGCAGCGCGCTTGGTTTTATTTTGTCCTTAAATAAAAGCAGCTCCCGAGCGAGATGGAAACATGAACACGAGAGCTGTGTGCCTTTGTGTTTTGATGCTGTCTCCCTGAGCAGCTACAGAGATGCGTTATGAAGTTCTTGCTTTAAAAGGACCTTGTTTGGCAGCCTAGCTGGGGCAGCGCTGGAGAAGGACTCGTAGGCCACTTTTTGGTGCTTTGTGCTGTGAAGTGCTTCGGGGGCTGCCTGTGAAATTCACTGTAGCTCTTGTGACAGAAAAATCCAGATGCAAGCCTAGATTTGTAAGTTGCAAGTGAGTAACATTAGCTGGCTGGGAAATGTTGCTGCTTGGCGTTGGAGCTCTACATAGCAAGCAAAGAAACAGAAATAACAAACATTGAGCTTACTTGGGAGTAATGTGAGTTCACTTTTTATTGTAAGCCACGGGAGAAGGGTGCCTTTCACCTAGGCTGACCTTATAAGCAACAGCATCTCCCTCATTCACTGCATCCAGTGCCCACGGGTGGGGATCAGCTCCTTAAGCTGTCTACTGTGTTCATCATCTTGATATCTGAAGTGTCGTGGTACCTTGCTGACTGTTCTGCTCCTTTCCTCTCCCATGCATGTGCTGCTTCCTCAAGGCGTTTTGGCACCAAGGAGAAGGCAGAAGTAGCATTTAAAGCATAAAGGATTCCAGATGTGAACATGCCTCAGACACTGCTGGTGGAGGAGAAAGGCATAATCCACCCAGGTGTTGACACTGTGGTGTGGCCCCACGGTATGTGTGGATAAATACATCCCAGATAAAGTTGATTGTTTTTGTAGGTTCATTTCCTCTCTTCTTTTTAAACTGTCACTTGAAATCCATGCTCTGGGGAGGATGCAACTGTATATCTGTCAGCTGCACTCCCTGCTGCGGTGTCAACTTGATGGCTGGCGCTTCACATTCTTAAATGTCAGCGATTAGGTGTTAGAAGTTCCCCTCTTCCTGCTGGAGGAGGTTGGAAGAGGCCCCTGAGAACGTAGGAAATGAGAATTGCCAAGATCTTCTGATTCTGTGGAGTCTACGTGATCCCTTCACCTGGTGGAGGATGGAATAATCCTGGCACTGCCACTTCGGCTCCAACCCTGACCAGATAGCAAAGCCTGGTCCTTCTTCTGATGCAATAATTGGGCTCTGCTGGCCTTCTCTGTGAACACGGGCTGGCAGAGATGGCTTTGCTGTGAGACTTGAGCCTCTTTCCCTGTTGATGGGAACTCTAGCACTTATATTTCCCCCAACACCGTGCAAATCATTTTGTGACTTTTCTTCACAAGGAGCAGGCAAATGGTTCTTATTGCCCTTGGGGGAGGTTGTACTCTAATGAAACCAGAAATCTTTTCCTTGGTACAGGGTTTAATTTTGAGTGTCTTGAACATGAGGTGGGTGTGGGGTTGTGAGCTAGCCAAAGCTGTGTTTTGATGAGAGCTAGCTGAAATGGCCCCCCTCTTCTGCAGATGCTGGTTCTTCTCAGAGGCTTTGCAGTGACTGTTGACTATGTGCTGGATTCATGGCAGAACTGTTAATCTTCGTGGCAGTGATTTTTCAGTCTTTTTATCAGGTAACCTCAAAAAAAGACACCACCAGTGGATCTGAATCTTTTCCAGTAACGTAGCAGATTCTGAAATGCCAAGTGGGGAACGGTCTGTTCAGAAGGGTGCTCCTTGAAACTTTTGATACTTAAGACAAGCCTTGGGCCTTGGTTGTAATTCACTTCAATTACATTGAAGTCCCAAGGTCTTAAATTAACTCCAGACCCCAAAATAATTTTGAGGGAAAAGAATGGATGTCATGACGTGGTCTTCAAGACACTGCACGTGGCACTGACATTTGTTCTGGGGTGTGAGCGGCACCTCTGCATTTGCAGGGCTGCTGCACCAGGGATGAAAGGGGCCCTGGGGTGTTCTTGGTCTTCTGCTGCTGTCCAGCTTTTTATTTTCACTTTTTTTTTTAATAGTTGCTCAGAATGCTTGGAGCAGTCTGATTTTAAAAAAGAAATGTTGGACTGAAGGATATGAGAGAAGCAAACAAACCAAACCAGGATTACCTAATTTCAGGCTAGTGTCTCTACCATTTCACACTCTTACTCCTGTCAGTCAGGGCTCTTTAGATATATAACTATATTTATAAACTTTCTAGACAGACCTTGCTGTCTAAGGCTCAGATGTCTTCCTACCTACTGCAGGCTATTTCAGGAATCTGCTTGAGGTGCTCTTTTTCTCTTTTCCATCTTTCAGCCGTGGTGCTGCATCCCTTCTGCTCAGGCAGGGAGCGGAGCCTTCTGACTCAGTCCTCTGAGGAGACTCTTAAGCCAGCTGGGTAAATGTCTCTCATCTGAGCTGCTGGAGGGGGCAGGCAGAGCTGGCAGAGGAGGAGGGATGTAGCTGTCTGAAGTGATAGGAAGGAGGATGGACGTGTGCTGGCCAGTGAGACTTGGGGAGCCAGATCCTCTGTTTCTGGGTTTGATTTGGTGTGAAAGGTTCAGCTTCAGGCTGCTGACCTCCCTGGCCCTGAGAGTGATGCAGGCACAGTTGCTTGCGTGAGACCTTTCTTGATTTCTGTCCTGACCTGATGTGTCATGCTCTGGAGATGATGTTTTTTAAGGGTGCTCTTAGGTGATGAGTGAAGTGCTCTGATATATATATATATATATATAGAGAGAGAGAGAGAGAGAGAGAGAGAGAGACACATGTATTTCTAT
>JANHGN010024966.1:0-31461 GCA_024605025.1 Megaceryle maxima | reverse complement strand
TCAAATCGTCTTCAGAAAGTATTTTAAATTCTTTCTAAATTTAAATTTTACCTATGTAATAAAAAAAAAAAAAAAAAAAAAAAAAAAAGAAAAAAAAAGAAAAATGAGGAACGTTGTTGCACAAGAACTGGAAAGAACCCAAATAGTTTGCTTACTGTTAAAATTGCGACATGACTGGAAACATTTGGTAAAGAAAAATTAATTGCCTGGTGTATTTGTGGTTTCCTGTTGAATCTCAATTTCTAGAGGAGGTTGAAAAACCCGTGGATGTTTCCTCAGATTACTAGATAGCATTATACCTTGTGTGTGTGATGAAAGACCTTCAGCAAAGCATGCCAGATATCCATGGTTTGCTATAAAAAGTCTCTCCCATCTGGAACATGACTGTTTTCTCCTTTTTAGTAGGATGGTTTGAGCAGAGATAAACATGCAATGAAATTTAGCCCGGTCCAGCCTTTCTTCAGTGTAAGAAATCTGAGTCTAGTTGCTGTCTAGAAGCAATCTATCTGTCCTTCAGTTAGTGACAGGGGCAGGGCTTCTGACCTTCATCCTTTTGGTAATGATTTGCCAGCGTGGGCTTCCTTCCAGTCCTGAAGAAGGATGCTCCTATAGTCGTTAGCCCCCAGGTAGATGTTTCAATGGGCTTTGAAGTCGAGGACAGAACTGGCTTGTAAGGAATGAGGAGAGGGTCAGGCATTCATTCAGCAGAGGAAGGGCTTGAATGTGGTTAAGAATCTGCTCTGGCCCACCTTGCTATCACTCTTGAATAATGGTCTTGTGCCTGCTGAGTTTTAGTTTTAAAGCCAGAGTTTAAGGGAATCGGATGGGAGAAATACCAAGGCTCCTTGGAGTTCGCTTTCAGGTGTCCAGAGATGTGAAGGAGCTGATCTGGTATCATCCTGGGAACTGGAGCCATGTCTCAAGAGCAGAGAATTTGTCAAGGTAGCCATAGACACCTTGGAATGGCCACTCTCTTTCATCCTCTACGTGGGAGGACCCTGGTTGCTGGTAGCTGCTGCCCTTTGAGAGGCGCTGCCATGGCCAGTTTCAAAGCCACTCTGTGCAAAGTTGGAGCTCCTTTTGAGGAGAACCTGGTTGTGTACGGAGTCACGAGTAGGAGCTTGGTTGGACAGGCAGGGTGATGAATGCTGTGGCAGATTACTGAGGAACCTGGTGGTTCCCATGCCTGGGGGCTTGGGGAGTGTCTGAGAGCAGCTGGGTGAAACCCTGGGCTGGAGACATCTGGTCAGAAGTCAGATCAGAGGATTGTAGCTCTTCTTTGTCCCTCACCTCCTGCGTCTGCGTTCTCCCTTGATCATGTAGAAGATGTTTGTGTACGAAATGTATAACTCGTGATGAGACAGGGCTTATGGTTGTGAAATCTTTGAGGCTTCTCTTGGTATTCCTGTGGGAAGGGAAGAGTTCTCCCTTGGATAACTTCCATGGGGAAATAGTTACTCTCATTAAACATCAGGGGCTGTGGGGGGAGTGTTGTTAACCACATAGTCTGGAGACAGCCTAAAACCCATAAAGGAAAAATGTATGTAGGAGTTTATAGTTGTGTATGACTGTACTAAAGCTTTAATTTGAGATCACAGGCTGAGAACAAAATGAGCTGCTGTGAAGCTACATCGCTTTCAGGGAGCCAAAAGCAACTTTTTGAGATGAATATTGGCCCCACAACTGCAGGTGGTTGATGTCTGGGAACAAACAGTTGCATAAAAATCTGCTTCTGGTTGCCCTGGAAAACAAGAATGTGTTGGGTTTTCTGGTGTAATCTGAAATAAAGACAAACTTATTTAAAAAGTAAAGTCATCTAATCCTTTAGCTTTCAGTCCCCCATCCAGTTTTGAATGCGTGTGCTTGCTCGTGGGCTGTTGGGAGTTAAATTTTCCTCTTGACTCAACTGTGGAAACGGTCTTTTATCTTCTCCCAGTTTAGCTCCTGTATTAAAATTATAACAAGGCTGGGGTTTATTTTTGTCTTGTGTACATTTATCTCTTGTGTATCCTTGTGCCTATTATTAGAGCCCTGCTCCATTGCTAAATGGATTGGCCAAGCTCTTGGGGACAGAATACTGAAGCATATGATTAGTCTGCAGTACCCCTCAGCCACTCCGCTGTTGCAGAGTTCCTGGTGACTGGGTTTACCCAGCGTTTGTCATCGCTTGCTTATTTTAAACGCTGAGGATGCAGTGGGCAGAGCCGGCAGATAGGAGATCTGAAACAGCTTATCAGTCTGAGTGGAAGGAGGGAGGAGGTGGATGTGGAGGGGAAGCTCCAGCTGAAAATAAACAGAAACCAGTGGTGTGTGTTTGGGAGCAGCTGAATTGCACGGCCAGGGTACAGCTCTCTTCTTGCCTTTCTTTTTTCCTTGGGGTGGTGTTTTTTAAATTTTTTTGGCAGCATATTTCTGATTCAGACTGCAAGTAAGGGAATATTAAATCCTCTGGAAAAGGACAGGTGTGGTGGTTGGCTGGCTATGGATTTACCCTTTCCTGAATTAAAAAAAAAACAAAAAAACAAAAAAACAAACCAAAAACCAACCCAAAAACAAACAAACAAAAACAATCTGGAAATTTTTGATGAGTTTCAGCCTTGTTTCAAAATCCCTGTGACTACTGCTGCTGCTGGTCGGTGGCTGGACACTTGTCCTCAAATCTGTACCTAGCCTCTTGGCTTGCACAAGAGCGATTGTACTTCCGCTGATCTCGCTCGCCTCCTGTTTCCACATCCAGCCTGAGCTAGCTGTTTTTTTGGTCTTTCTGGGATTTGCTTCATTTTGCAACTTGGCTGTTGAGTATCTTAACCATGCTCTTGCTTGGCTTGCATGGTCTGTTTGTCCATGTGGCCTCTTATATTTTCTGTAACTCTCTCCCAAGTCTTAAGAAGATACTGAAGGTCTTGCACGCTATAGTGGTATCCCCTTTGGAGGACTAGTTTATGATGCTTTTAAAACATCAAGTAGCCTAGACAATGCCTTTGGCAAGGATGTGGACCAGAACTCACTGAAACAATTAGAGGAGACTCTTACTGGTATAGCATGGCTTGGGATCAGATTGTTGATTTTGTTTTTATTTCCTTCTAATTAGTTTCTCTAAAAGACATGATGAAATACTTCCCTCATTCCCCTTAGGGTTTTAAGTTCTCTTCTTACTCGTGCAGATTTTCTACTTTCACAGCTACTTAGCACGTGCCAGCTTTGGGTGTGTGTAGTGTTGGTTCTGTTTTGCTGCCACGGGCCCGTGAAGGCCACAGGGTACGCTCTGCTGCTGGACCTCTTGATCCATTTGGAGACACGCTGCCTGGTGATGCCAGCTTTTGTGCAGATCCTTCAACAAGTCATCTTTTTCCACATCCTCCCTTCTTTGTGTTCCTTATCCAGCATCCTTTGGCTCCCACGTACGTGCCACGTGCTTCCTCCTTTTGCCTGTTGTTAGCAGCGTTTTCTGACGTCAGAGCCTGTTCCTAAAGATGTGGCTTGGCCCGTGTGAAGCTTTCTCTCTGCTGCAGGCTCTGCCAGTAGAGGCAAATGTGCCCAGTGTGTAATTTTACCTGGGGCTGGGTGTGTTTTTGAAGGCTTTGGCTTGTGGAGCCAGACAGAGGTTTAGCCCTGGCCGTTCAGCTGTGGGCGTAGGAGGCTGGGAGCATTGGGATCAGGGCATAGGACTGAGTTGCCTGAAAGGTTTGCTACTGTGGCCACAGAATTACTTGGCAGGTGGGGGAGAGTTGATCAAACAAACCTCCTTCCACTAATGGTCAGGCTTTTGTATTTGTTCGTGTGATTTATTTTTTATTTTTACTTTTTTTTTCCCCTCTTAATTTTATGAACTTGAAAGCATGCATGACTGAACAGTTTAATTAGCTGTGGGAACTGCTGGAGATAACTTACTGGGATTTTCTGCAAACCTTGCTGCCCTTTGCTTTTTTGGCACAGCAGAGTTGCTGTGAGCAGGCAGGAGTGCCTCTGAACGTAGCCAAGAGAAGATGTTATCGCCCAAACAGAGATGATGGAAGTACCTGTGCAGTTGACTGGTATGTAGGCTGGCTGCTTAGTGGTGGGAACTGGTCCCTGATCTGATACCCATCCCCAGGCAGGCTCCTCGTGGGGACAGGGTGCACCTTGGGCAGAGCAGAATCCAGCCATGTGCTTTAGTTTGTGCTCATTTGGGATGTTCGTGTACCTTGTGCACTGAACTCTTTCAGCCAGGTTGCATTCTTCCATGCCTCTGTTTCAGGGGAGACCTTGCACATCCAGTACTTCATGAACTGCACTCTAATTTGGTAAATTTTGTCTTTTCCTCTTCCACCTGCCATCCCAAAATGTTTCTGTGTCTGTGGAACTGCTCACAGGAGGAATACCAGCAGTGCTGTTGAAGTTATATGAGCTGTATGGAAATGTGGAGGTTGGTCATGATGTGCTGGCATGTGTTCAGCGGCTGCTAATAAGTGGTTTTCCCAGAGATTGAGCTTGAAATCCTGCTCTCTGTGCAGGGAATAAAGGCTCCTCTTGATTTTGCAGAGGCTAGCATTCAACCCAGGTTCTTCTCCCAGTCCCATTAGGCAAGTTGTTGTGTCTGGATCCTTTGCTGTGGCTGAACGTGTGCATTCCAGGCCACAGGCACCACCTGAGTGGTGGTAGAGGAGCTGTAAGTGGCTGCAAGCAGCTCCTTCTCCAAGGAGAGCAGAACTGAAGACCCACCTTGGAATAACAGAGGTTGTAACAACAAGGTTCTGTCTTGTTTCCACCTTTATTACCAATGGACCAACATTGGCTTTGAGATGTATTTTTTTCCTTGTGCTAGTGGTGATTTTTCTGTGGTCAAATCTGCTTTCTTGTTTTGTCCCTGCGCATGAATGGGTTCTGGTTGGAGCTGGCTTCCGTGCTACAGAGTCTCCTTCATCCTGACCCCCGGCACCGAATGCAGCCTGGTCTTGCAGTCTGTCTGGAGACTGCACATCACTGAGTGGTTTAAATTGTTTCTGAATTTTTAAAGGTCAAGGATATTATTGCAGAAGGTTCTTTTTTTTTTTTTTAATTTTATTTTTTTAAACATTCTGTAAGAGGTGCTGTTGGTTATTTCCTTCAAATCCTTAGATTTGGCATTTGTGAGGAAAAATTATTAAATGATGCCTCAAAGCTGAATAAAGAAGTCGGTATTGAATGTTTTAATGCCTTACAGATGCTGTGGTGTTGCAGAGTTTTAGCTTAAATTTAACAATGGGAGTTGGAGCTGCTCCAGCACTGTAAAGAATAGTCCCTTTAATTAAGGGTTTAAGCTGGAAGAGCATGTGTAGTGTGATGCCATTTTAAAGTTCCAGCGGGGCTTTGTAGTTGTAACTGGTTATTCCCCATCTTGGATCACACATCTGCGTGTCTGAGGCTGTTCCTTACCCGGAGAAGGGAAGTTGATCTGTGTCAGGGTAGCAAGGTTTCTGCAGAGGTTTTAGCTTCTGAGCTGTTGTATTTTTCTGTTTCCCGTAGCTATTGATGCTTCGTCTTTGCAGGCACGTGCACATGGTGTGTTACACTCAGGAGGAAGCATCAGTTTTTGGGTTTTTTTTCCCAAATGTTGTATTCTTTTGTATTTTTTTTTTCTTCTTCTGAGGATGGGGCTTTTGTAGGGTGTTTTGTAGCCATGTTCTTAGAGGTCATCTTGGTAAGAGCCAGATGTGATGAAGGTTGTTGGGTGTGGAACAGGAGATTGGTCTGCTCAAGAAAGCGTCCCCAAGACCCAGAGGCTTCATTGGAGTGGCCGAGTATGAACTGTAGCCATGTGCCTGTGGCATTCAGCAGAGCAGGACTAGATCCCAACTCAACCCAAATTCCTAGGTTTCAGCTCTCTGTGGCTTGTTACTTACTGGGGTGGAACCCAGAAAATTGGCCGTTAAAAAGTAAACAAATTGTTACTCTCCCCTAGAAAATGCAAGAGTTCCAGGCATGTCTCCCTGAGTTTAAGGTGATGTTTCTTTAACCTCAGCCCACTCTCAGGTAGATGCTCTTGTGCCAGCTCTGGTTTTCTCCCCATGTGTGGCTCTGCCTGGCTCTGCGGTAACGTAACGTGCGTTTAATTATCGTCGGCAACAACTGCTACTTTTGGCCACCTCGGATGCTATGCTCCAAGAACCAGCATCTGCCAGGGCTTGCTGCAGCCTGGTTTGTGCTAAGACGACTGGTTGACTTTTTTTATGTAGTTCTGTGGTGTTAGGAAGTGCAGCCTTGTAGCAAAGGCTGAGCAGCTGCCAAAGAACCTTTACGGGCTTCACTTAGTGTCTCCTCGTATGTTTATCCCCATAAAAGAATTAATTGAATTAGAACTCCAAGCAATGTTATCACCTTTGCACATTAAAAACAAAAAATCATAATCATGCTCTCCGACTTAATGAGATTTGGAAAGAAATGGTCTCTTTTCGTTTGCCTTCTGGTTTTTGAGTGTTAAAGACTCCCGAGGGTCCTGCTTTCAAGCCTTTTCTGGAGATCAGGGGGGCAGTGGAGGGCTGGCCGCCGAGAGTCACCAGTCACTGGTGCAGAGCAGAAGAAGCCTTCAGGTTTCCCAGAGCAGTTGCCAGACTTGGAGCTGGATTGTGAATGCTGGCAACACTATTCCGAGCATTGAGAAGGGAGCTAACTATTTTTGTGGTGGCCTTGGCTCTGTTAACTTTTTTTTTCCTCTTTAATTTCTATTGTTTTCTTTGCTTATTTGCTAACTTGCAAAATTCAGCAAATTGCAGAGGATCTCCCAGCCCTCAGGGTGGGTTTTACTCTGAGCTGCAGAAAGCCAGCAGCACATGGCAGTGGCACTTGCTCAGCTCCTGCTCAGAGGCGTAAATGAGGTTGGTGTGGTGGTCCTGCTGGCCGTCAGGTGGTCAGTCTGGGCTGGGATGGGATTGTCCTGAGCAGCTTTGAGTGTCTACTAAGGGTGAATATGAACTTCATGTGATCTCGGGAGCAGCAGCATGTTTGTGTTAGCTGCTCAGTTTGGATTTGGGTGAAATTCAATCCCAAAGCTCCTTAACTTCAGCAGTCTGCACCATACCATTGATTTGAACTTTGTCTTGTGAGTGTCTTCTCCTTTCTCTGAGTTTTGCTGCTGGTCTGCAGTTTTGCTGGGGTGTGTTAGTGCTTTTAACTCACTCAGTTGCAGAATAAACCCAACTGATGTATGGACAGTTTATTTTCCTACCCTGTCAAAGGAACACAGGGTGTCACAGGGGCCCAGGGTGTCTCAAATGCAGCTGGATCCCCAGGACATCCCTGCGGTGCTGTCCTGAAAGGGCAGATGAGTTTTCTCCCAGGACTTACCAAGGAAGGATTTGTAAAGCATCTTGCTTCCGTGCAGCTCTGCAAATCCCCCACGGAGCCCCGCGAGCCTCATCACCGCTCGCTCGGGAGAGCAATGACCAAACTGCACGCACAAGTGTTGTTTTGTTGCGCGTTTTCTCTCGAGCTGAGCGGAGAGCCCTGCGCGCAGCGTGCCGGAGCCAGCGCGGCAGCGCAAACCTACCTGCTGAGTAACCGCCTGAAACCAAACCGGAAAACACCCAAACACGACGCCGAGTCGGTGGCGGTTACTGCAGATGCTGCGCCGGTGAGAAGCCAACAAACGCATTAAATGGGAAGCGGTTCCTCCCAGTGCCGTCCCCGGGAAGAGGCGCGTGCCCCGCGCCGCTGCGCGGCCGCCCCAGACCGCGTTCCCGGGTGATGGTGGGCGGCAGCGCGGGAAGGAAACGGTTAAAGGAGGCGAGGTTGTTGAGTTGGGTTAGCGATCAGATAGCTAATATTTTAGGGTTTTTTTCAGAGCTAAGCTATAAAAAGGCCGTAGCAGTATTTCAACTCACCCATTGTCTGCTGGAAGCCAGCCAGCGTTGCCATGCCGACGAGGAATTATTACTTGCTGCCAGAGCTGGAGGAAAAGCTCATACTTTTGGCTTCAAAACAGGAGGGGTGGACTTATGTAATCCACTGTGTTTATAGGCTGAGACTGGCAGGAGCATTGAGAAATAATTACAGGCTTTCCATTTCATTTCCAGCTTGGTTTTAAGGCTGTGTGGCCTCTCTTTATTTATTTATTTAGAAGTTGAGAGGGTGGCTGCTAAAGATGGAGGAGGTCGCGGAGGTGAGGTGGGGATGCTGCTAGGTAAGTACCCCCCTCCTTTCCTCCCCGGGCTGGCTGGGCTGCTTTTGTTTTGGTGGCGTTTTGTCTGGAGAGCTAAACTAGGCCACAGCAGAAAGAAGTTGCTTTGAAAAACTGGGACTTGGCCTGGCGACACAGAAACAGTGTTCGGTGCTGGAGGCTGAGAATATACTTCTGCGGTTGCCCGGAGGTGGCCAGCCCTTCACTGATGGAGGTGAAGTGTGAGCTTTTGCCAGCCCCTGCTGCTTTCCGAGGTGATTTTTATCCCTCCAGCTCTTGTTGGCTTGGAGCATGTATTTTTGGAGGGAGAGAAACAATGAGGAAAAAGGAGATTAAAAGTTTTTCTTTATTTTTTTAATGCGCGTTTTGTTTTTTGTGGGTGGTTTTTCTTTTTTTTTTTTGTTCTTGTTGATCATCTTGGTCTTGTGCGTTGCTCTGCTGGCTGGAGAGGGGTTTGTCAGTGAGCTCGAAACACTTTTGCTGATGTTTTGTGCTTTTGAGAGGTGAATTGCAAAGTTTAGCCTGTAATTAATGTGGGTTTGTTGGTCCCGGGAACAGTCAGCAGATGATGCTGTAATTTGGGTTTGCCTGAAAAGCTGCATGCAGGGTGTTTTGACTTCAGTCGGGCCAGTGGGAGTTTGCAGCTGCTGTTTTTGCGCTGGCTGTCGCATCAACAGAGGTATTGCTGGTAAACTCTGCTTGTAAAACTCGGGGATCGGGTGGTTTTGCTGGTTCTAAGGGTTGTGGTCTTGTAGTCCCGGGGAGGAGGATGCTGGTGGAGCGGTGGGATTCCCTTGCCCAGGAGAGGTGGTGGGATTGTGCTTTTGCTGCTGCTGGAAAGCGGCAGCCAGGGAGGAGGATGCTGCCAGGAGGACGGGAGGGCTGGAGTGGGGCAGTGTCGGTGCTGCCTGTGCAGGGTGAGCTGTGCCCTGCTCGTCGTGCTCCGTCCTCTTGCAGTAAATGAGAAGGTTACAACTGTGACTTTAAATCTCTCTGATACTGGGTGTAAAGCTTCCAAGAGGGGATGAAGCCGGCTACAGGGAGGGGGGCGATACACAGAAGAATATGCTGCCAACTTGCTGTGGAGGTTACAAAAGCCTATAGAAGCGGCAGCGTGCTGTGATTTATTTATTTATTTATTTATTAGGTTTTCCTTCATCGCACAGTGTCCTACTAGGGAGTTATGTTCTCAGTCTGTGCTAATCTGACTTTCTGCCATTGTTGTATGGTCTAGACAGATCAAATGTCTTACTGCTGTGCCAGCCCGCTCTGGAGAGCGGAGCCTAGTGCTGGGGAGCGTGCTTAACTTTCCAGGGACAGTTACAGTCCCTTATGAATATGGTGAGGCGTGAACTTGAAATATAGGGGTGCTTCAGTGACCTGCTGTACATGATGGGTTGTTGAATGCACACTGCAGAAATAAAACTGCTTTTTCCACCGTTTTCAGCAGTCATAGGCAAAAATTTGGGAGAGTAGTGGCATGCTTTGGGTTGAAATGTCCCTCGAAAGAGCAGGCTTGTCTGGTGTTATCAGAGACGTAGGCATGTTATACAAAATAATTCAATAACTTAATGATCCATAATACTGCTCTGACTCCTACCACAGATGCTGTTGGGCTCAAGATTTGTTACTTCAAGGCTGTGTGGTGTTTTTTTTTTTTTTTTTTTCCCTTCTCTCCTCCATCCTTCCTCTGGGATTCATGCCAAGACGAACTGTATGTTCTGTTCCTCAGAGCTATGAGTAATGTATGTGTGAATCTATAACATAAGTAATGTGAGTATATAAAATGTGTGAGTATGCAGGATCCGTGTATCCTGCATCCGCAGAGCCGCACACACGCTCTACGCGCCGTCAGAAATAGGGTGCGATACGCGTCTGGGCAGAACTAATGGTGTGCTCGCTGCAGAGCCCTGTCTGATGGCCCCATCCCAGAGAGCTGAGTCGAAATCCCAGTGGCCAGCTCTGGTTTTCCTGTTTAATTGCCCTTCTTGGAGGGGTTACAAATAGGAGAGAGTGGGAAGTCCCTCCCTGCGCTTAGAGGGGAAGTCAGCCCTAATGGAGATGAGGGGAGGTGCTGGCACCGTAGCCTGATGTTTCCTGAGCACTCAGTGGAGCTGTGGGGTGTCTGGGGGTGCAGGGGGGGCTGTGCCTTGGAGCAGGGGGTGCTGGTGGTCCTACTCTGTACCACCCCAGGTAGGTGCTGCTGCAGAAGCTGCTCTACAAGTGCTGCACTCCAAGGCAGGCCTGCTGCTTCTAATGGGATGTTTGTTTGCTTGGTTGGGTTTTTTTAGATGAATAAAAAGGGCTTTCTCTTATAAATAAGTTGTGTGGTGTGGTTTTTTTTTTCTTTAATGTGAAAAATGAGAGGGTGGCAAGTAGCCAACTCCCCCGCCTCCCACTTCCCAGCTCTGATGAGGTCATTGCCTCTTAAAGTTTATACCACGTGCTGTGAGACATGGCTGGAGGAACAAGAAGGCAACAAATGTCTCTCTTGGGGTGGCTGGGAATGATGACCACCAGTCCCTGAAATACTAGCGAGCTGTAAGTGATGCCTGAACAGGGCTTGAGTGGCAAGGGGGCTGGTACAGCTGTCTAGGAAAAGCTTGCAGGATGCAGAATCTGGGTGGGAGGGGAGCTCCCTGGTCCCAGTGATGTTCCAGGTGCAAGGTAGGACCTGGGATGCTCTGGATGCGGGTCCAGGGGGTAGTTATGCTGCTTCATAGGCTGCCAGGTGGAAGGAGCATGTGTGTGAGGGTTGGGCACAGGCAGAGGATGAAATATGGTCCGCAGCAGTCAGGCACTGCTTGGCTGAGCTCGCTCTTGCATCCATTTACTTCTCCTTGGGAATTTCCTCAGTGCTGTTATTGCAACGAGGTTGCGAAAGTTCATGACCCAATGAAGAATCTCTCCAAGACCTTTGTGTCCCTGGCTGAGTGGCTGCCTGGAGAAGTTTTTATTTTCCCTCAAACGCTGTGCAGAGCTGTTTGTGGATTCTGGAGCTATTGTTTTCTCCTTGTCTGTCCCCACCACCATCCTGATTTCGCTTTCCTTGCGGTGGAAGTCACAGGGAAGTGGAAGTGCCTGGACCATGTGGTGGTCCTTGGGGCTTTCCTAGAAGCTGCAGCCCAGGAGTGCAAATTTTGAGGGCTGTGCTTTGGAAGGACAGTAAAGATCTGGGAGGAAGGTCAGGGAGATGCTTCCATGTGCCGATGTGGGGAACTAATGTCATTTTTTTTAAAAAATCAAAGCTGGCAGGTGGCTCCTCTGTCCATAAGAGAGTACCCCAGGGCCCTGAGGGGCACCAGCATTGGCAGTCTAAAGCTTCCCTGTGTTGGCTTTGGTCTTGTGTGGGTAGATACAGCTCTGACCATCCCTGGCACCAACGGTGGAAACAAAGAGGTGCGGTTAGAAGTTAGTAAGGGAGGGGACTTGGGGAGGGGTCCAACAAGCTGCTGTCCTTTTTACACACAAGCTTAAAAAAAAAAAAGCAAATCCCAACCCAAATCCATCTTTAAAATGGCTGCTCCATCACAATTTGTCCATTTGGTGGAAGTAATTTAAACATCCCGTTAACTGCAGCTGCTGTTGTGCTGCTGCACCCCAACGATACCTTCTGTTCACTTTTTCTGTCTTTATGCTTCTCCTTCAGCCTTGTTGATTTTTTTTTTTTCATGTCGACAAGATACAGTCGTTCCTTGTTACCCTATCTTGCTCTTTCCTCTCTCAAGGAAGGGAAAGAGCAGGGGAACCAGATCTGATAATTCCAGTGAGTAGAACTGTTCCCCTGAGCCCTTTATAAAGAAATAAAAAGGCTCTCCTTCTCTCTGCTTCTCTTTGAGTACAAGCACTTTACCCTCTTGGATTCCCTGCAGGCTCCTCATACTGCTAAAATTGAAACATCAAGATGTCTGAGGCAGCAGGAATTACCATCAGTGTTTTGACACCTGGAGGTACAATTTCTATTAGCTTTTATATAAAAACAACACCAGTTTTGCCAACAGAGTTCTTGTTAAATAATGCATGAAGACCCCGCTCCTGACAGTAGGTATTTTTCTTTCACTTTCCCAGACTTTTGGATAATGGCTTAATTTTTGTGACCATTGGGGGAAAAGCTACACACGCCAGCAGGCGGAAATACGTTTGTGCCCTCACACGTGCTTAACTCCCAGCAGAGAGTCAATTACCCCACTTGCTAATTAATGTGGAGAGATGGGAGAAGGCAATTTAAGGTCGGTCTGTTAGAGGGCTTGGATTGTTGTTTTATTTTCCAGCATTACGCAGTCTTCCCAAGCCCTTTGATGGTAAATAAGGCTGTTTAGATGTGATAGAGACCTGAGGAAGGGTCTGCATGCCGTTAGATGAGCACAGGGTCATCAGAAACAAAAAATGGGTAGCTTGTGGTTTTGCCTGGATGATGCTTGGCATGGAGCATATGCTCTGTGCTTGCTTTTGGGGGAAATGAAGTGAAACAGAAGGGCAGAGCATGTGGATGTGACTGCTAATAGTGAGAATCAAAGTACAGTTTTGACATTTCTAACCTAATAAGCGGTGCTGCGTGTGAGAGCCTGCTTATTTTCCTTTTCACCACGAGATGCTTTGACAGAGGAGTAAAGTCCCATTTTGACATTTCTGTCATTTTAACTAAAGAGAGAGATTACAGTAAATTGGATTAAGTGAAAATCTTCTTCAGATGTTTGTGGTTTGGGCTGATTTATGGATAGATGTCATTTGAACGTCATTCTGCATTTTTTAAGCATCTGCTCGATGGTTGCTCTAATGCTGTTGCTGCAAATAATCTGCGTAGAGAGGGGAAGGCTGAGCAAGCAGGAGCTACCCGTGACAGATCTAACGCTGGTGGGTGGCACAGGGACAACAAAATACTGTTCTTCTCGCGTTCCCAGCCACATAGCGCCAGATTCTGTAATGGGTGCTTCGTTCTCATTTGAGTTCCTGTTATTAGACTTTGTTATCGTCTGCTGAAAGTCATTTAAACAGGCTTTTCTAAGTATTTTTCTCATCCTGGAGAGAGATGGTTCAGCACACACGTTCCTTATCATGCACTTGGCGAGTCTTGGGTTGCTCGTTCCCCTGCGACCAGCAATGACGTTCTTCTTGGTTACGCTCATGCAAAGTCTCCTTCTTGGCTGCCTTGCTGCAGAGTCCTCCCCTCGTTGTGTGTGTGTGTGTGTGTGTGTGTGTGTGTGTGTGACTTCTCCACAACATTCTCATGAGCATGTGCTGGCTCACTAGCATTAGCAACGGCATGTGAAAATACTTTGTCCGTGTACTGATATTTCCCAAAGATAGTGTTGAAAGTTCTTCCATTAAATTAACAGCGTGAGACTTCTTAAATATGTATGTCCTTCGTGGCTTCCTCTGCCTAAGCTATTTCGAAGCTGCATAATCTCTTGTGGGTAATGATGTAATCGGCACTGTAATCAAATCTGCCAATGATGTCATTGATGGAGTAGTCCAGTGTTGCCTGCTGCAGTGATTTGTGGGATGAGATTGAAGTCTTTGTGCAGATGGTGATGGGAAACTGGGAAGTCTGCATCCCTAAGCTGTGTTATTTGCATATATAGATTTTCATTTCCAGCACAATTTTGGAAAATACTTCTGATGCGTGCTGAAAATCACTGGATTTAGGTCTGGGTGTAGAGGTTTATACTTTTCAGCTGTGGCTTCTAAAAGTTGATTTGCACATTTAATGTTGGTTTAAAGTTTTTGTACCCCTCCCCTCGGTGTTTGGCTGCCAGTTGAGCTCCTGCAGCTGCCTCTGCTCTACCCAAGTGAAGGCTGCACTGGCCCAAGGGAACAAGTGACCGGTGCTGGCCCTTAATCCTCTGAAGGGTTTGGATGTCTTGGACTCTCTATTGACTTTTACAGTCCTGGAGCAGGAAGGTGCTGCCCAGGTGTAAGTTACAGCTAAGAGAAAAATGCCATCAGAAGTGGAGCGCACCAAATCCCAGCTTCTCAGGGTGAGTCAGCTGGTGATGGCTCAGATCTTCCCTCCAAACCAAGCCCCACTGGTTTGATTTGCAGCATCTCATCACTGCCCGGGGTTTGCTGTGGTTTGACCGTGCTGCTGTTGACACCAGGGTTGTGGTGTTTTGTTTTCTGCATCTCTGCTCTGCCTCAGTGGTTTGTGTTGCCCTTAGAAGTCAAGAGATTTTTCTTGCCTTCTGCTGTGTGAGCATTTTGTGCCTTGCTAGTGACCCGAAGTGCGATTTTTGGAAATGTTTTCTATGTTTATTTTCTGTGATAGAATTATTAGTAGAAGATCACACTACAGAGGGAAGATAAATTTGTAATCCTGCTTAGTGGCTGATCTTATCCTAGCTGAGTAGCTCTTGTTGCATAAGGGACAGTGACCTGAAATCATCTTTCTGAACCGGTGGACAGGATGCGTTTCCCTTCTCTTTGCACATATGGGTTTGGTACAGACTTCATAAAGGGTTTCAAGTTTAGCAGTTTCACTTTGAAACCTGAATACCTCCTAATAACGAACCTCTAGGTTGACGTGCCAAAGAGAACAGAGGTGCTGCAGGAGGTGGGTTACTCATGCGTCAGCCTACGTGTTAAACAGACTTCACTGTGCCTCTTGCAGCCTGGCTCGGTTTTTAGGATTGCTAACAAGTATTTGCAAAGGTTACCTGGCACGAACAACAGGGAGGAGCAAGTGGAAGAGTGTGGTCCCAACCCATCCCGGGGAGTTCTATGAGAGGCCGGGGTGGGATCTTTGAGGGATGGCTCTGGCATCTGGGAAGGGCTCTGCTCTTCCCTCGGCATCATGCTCCCACCATGGGATGCCAGCAGGGAGGGTATGTCAGGGGAGCAGGAGGGGAAGAGCTGCTGCTTGTGAGCAGTGAAGAATTGAAAACATCTGCTCCAGCTGTGTGCCTCCGTGCTTCTTGTTTTCAGCTTCTCTCAGTAAAGTGAACAAGGAACTGGTGGTGCATTTCTTGGCAAGGACGTTGTTGGAGTCGAGATATTTTCCTTTCTGCTCAGTTGGCTCTTTCTCCTCCCATCCTTCCCAGACACGTAGCAGCCCCAGGTTGAGGTCAGGTGAGACATCTGGGCTCTCCCTGAGAAATGCTGTTTTAAATATCTTAGTGTTGTGAGCTCTGTCTAGAGATAATGAGGCTCCTTCTGTCACCTCACCTGTCTGCTTTCAGAACCCCAACCAAAGGACAAGGGAGGGAATTGCTGCTCACAAGCATTGGCTCCTCTTTAGGTCAGTGGAGCAAATTCTTGGCTTCCCATTTTTGGGTCACACCTGAGGTGTGCAATTCCTGAAGTCCCAGCTGCTCTGAGCTGGGTGTGACTGGTGCTGGTTACAGCCTCAGCCTGCTCAGGAGCTTCCTCTGAGCTGAGCAAGCACCTGAGCAGACAGATACCCTCTCTCCACTCGGAATGCTCACCTGTGGTGGGATGTTCATGGCCCCTGGAATCTGCTGCCAGGGCTCAGGTTTGCAGCCTGTGGAGCGAGCGAGGGAGGTTCACCAGCTGTGCTCACAGCAGCGGGAGGTGTTCTGCTGTAGGCAGCGCTCTGGAAGAGGTGTTTCCTATGCTGCTTTCATTTACTGAAGGTGAGATCCTGGTGGCTGGAGTAGGGAGGGAAGAGGAGGTTTATTTTTTTTCCCCTCTCTGGTGTGGGTGAAGCGGTGCTGTCTGTGATGGATTCTCACTGCGACAGGCTTTAAATGGGAGCTCCCAGGGGAAATTAGCCTGCACTTTTGACTTTATTAAGTGTTCTCCAGTGCCATCCCAAAGGACTGTTTCATAAGCACCCCGCAAGGTTTTGGCTGTATTTTTAACATCACCTACATGAAGTGTGACCATGTATGGCCTGTATTTACATTAAAGCCTACGTACAAATAGTTAAGAAGTGATGGATAGCACATTCTGTTCTTCATGTCTGTAACATGATGATGTTTTATAAGTAGATCCGAGAACCTCGGCTGGAGATACTGCAGTGAGGATACCTCACTGAGAGCTATGGCTTATAATGATTGATTTAGCCATTTATTAAAACACCTACTTAATGATTGATTAAGCTTTTATAAACTATTTGGAACTTTTAAAATGTGACCCGATGTTATTGTAGCTCCATTAGCATCCAGCTAATAAAATACACAGTGGACCTCTAATGCCTGTTAAATTGAACAGAAATTATATTTTAAGCCTTGCATGTGTTGAAGTTTTAAATACCTCGTTACAGATTATTGTAGGTGTGTCTCAAGGCACAGAAGTGCAGTGTGCTCCCACAAAGCAAGCTGCAGGGGTGTGTTTACTTCACGGGTCTCCTTTGTCCTGGGACAGATCCCGCTTGTTTTGGCATCACTGGTATGTGTAACCTGGCATCAGCTGGTACCAGTATTGAGCACCCTGGTGAAGTGATCTCTCCCTGCTCCCGCTGAGGAACCAGTCCATCTTGTGCTTGCCTGAGAAAGGAGCCCAGATCTGGGAACCAGCAAGTGATGCTCTTGCTTCTGCCTGATGCTTGTGGATGCTGTCCTTGGGAGAGGCTTTGAAGGAGCCTGTTGCTGATGCAGAGCAGATCCCTGGTAAAGCTGGCGACTGTTAACACAGATCACAGCTGACTTGGCTTCCTGCTAGAGCAGGTGGGGTCCTGCACTTTCCTCTAGGGCCTTGTCTGTGCTGAAGGAGCTGCATAAAGGGAGGAGGATGGGTTTCTTGGAGGCACGTGATGCCAAATTTGAGTTTAGTTGTAGAGGATGGGGAAGGGGGGAGGGCTGGCCCAAAAGAGAAGAGGTGCAGACTAAGCTCTGCATCCTGCTTTGTGTCTAGAAGTGTGTTGTCTTCCAGGGTTTTCATAGAATCATAGAATGGTTTGGATTGGAAAGGACCTTAAAGATCATCTATTTCCAACCACCTGCCGTGAGGCAGGGACACCTCCCACTAGACCAGGTTGCTCAAAACCCCACCCAACCTGGCTTTACCTTGCATGTACCAAAATCTAAAGGTAAAATCTGTGCATGATTAGGGGACTTGTTTTTAATTATTTT
Source organism: Megaceryle maxima (assembly GCA_024605025.1). Classification (NCBI taxonomy): domain Eukaryota; kingdom Metazoa; phylum Chordata; class Aves; order Coraciiformes; family Cerylidae; genus Megaceryle; species Megaceryle maxima. The sequence continues at coordinate 14,298 of JANHGN010024966.1, read as the reverse complement.
TAAATCTGCCTCTTTTGTCTGTGTAGAGAAGCATTTTTTTCCATGAACTGCTCAACTTTCCATTTGCTCGAGCTGTACAGAGCTGGCTGCTGGGATGAGCTGTGTAATGGGATATCTGAATCGTGGCAAGAAACCTGCTCCAGTTCAAGCAAAGCTGATTTAAGAGCAAATTCAGTCAAACCAGTACAAACTCCTGCATGGAGGAACTCAAACTGCTTTATGTCCAATTGTTGTCACTTCTGGTCAGGTCATTAACTAGAGCTGAGGGATGCTCAGGTGGACAGTGACAAAAAGCTCTTTAGTGCAGGTGGAGTGCAGTGTGTCCCTGATGCTCTGCCCTCCTGCCTTGGCTGTAGGAGGTAGAAGGCAAGGAAGGGCTGTTGGTTGAATGTGCTGACTTCTCATCTGTCCCTGCTCCTGCCTAGCAAGTGACTTTCTGCTGCACGTGGTTAAATGACCTGCCCTGATGAATGGCACGTGTTCTCAACGGTGATGGTGATGGGTGCTTTTCCGTGGGAGTGTCAGCCTGTAAGACTTGGTGATGTTGTGTCGAGGCTTATGATGGAAATGAGCACGTGGGGATCTATGGGGTGTGGGAATGGTCTTGCTGCGTTGGTGGCTGATGTAAGAACAGAACTCAGAAGGCTCCTTTGGGATGCAGGAGCAGGGAGGTGGTTTAGGGGAAGGCTGCAATTTATATTTCTTACCATGTCAACAAATTCAGCATTCATTTGCTTACCTCTAACATCTGTCTGCAATACTTACTGGCTTGTTTCTGGAGATTTCCTACTAATGGGTAACCAGACGTGCTGTAGGAGAAGGGGTTGGCTCTGGTGGCCTGTGCCCTGTCATTTGGTTCCAGCCAGTTGTTCTGCAGCTGTTTTCACTGAGACCACAGGGATTTTAAACTTGGGGGGTTGAGGGCAGGTGGTGGAGTTCCCAGAGCTCACCCCTGCAGTGGGCAGGAGGTGTAGCCACCCTGCTGTCCTCCTGGTTCTCTGCCACCCTGCCTGCAGCCCGCTCCAAGGGCACATGTGTGTGTGCTGTGTTCGGTGTCCGGTCCTTCTTTGGGACACTGTGAGAGGGTGAAGAAAGCAGAAGTTTATTTGCCCTTTCTGCTTACTTTTTTTTGTGTGTGTGTGTGTGTCCAGAAAGTTCATAACTTTTAACCCAGGGCTCAGAAATAAACCTTGGGGGATGCTGATGAATTACAAGGGGGAAGCAATGAATTCCCCTTCGGGTAAGAGTTTACTATTCAAGCCTTGACCTTGTTAAAACATGTTAACTCAATAGAAGTCTGAGTATTTAAAGACAAGTGACTTCTTCCTGCCTTGAGGGGCATAATCAAGCCATTCCACACCCCTTAAACCGGAGCAGTGGGAGGAGGGCTAAAGAGCAACTTACCCTGCCTGCCTTAGTCAGCAACTTTCCCCTGGGATCATCTGTATCCCACAAGGTAGCACCCATGGGCTGCATGGAGCTGCTGCTTGGGAGGCTCTGGAAGAGTCTGGCAGTGATTGTGTAGGAAAGCCTCTATTTCCCAACTGTTGGGAGGATGACATTGCTCCTTTTGCAGGGCGGAAAGTTCTTGCATCGGTTGAAATTGTGGTTAAGTGTTTTGTATTAAAGCAGACTGAATTTCCTGAGCAAAGCATACAAGAGAGCTTCACGGGGGGGGGAGGTTGGGGCAGTTATGTTCATAAAAATTTTTGTACAACATAAAAATGGGAGAGTTATCCCTTTTCTCAGGGTTTCCTGCTTTAAACATTCCTTACAAGCTTGTAAAATGAATCGTACTTTTTTGTTAATGCCCACAAAATGGGCAATAATACAAGTGGACACCTTAAGGTATCCAAAAGCACCTTCACCCCTTAATCAACCAGATAATTTTCATGGGAAGTACAGAAACTGGCAGAGTTTCCAGTCTGAAGAGGCATATTTGTGCCTACTGAGCTGTAGGCGGTACCCATGGATGTGAATCCTTCTGGAACTGTGGCTCAAAAGATGAACAAATAAGGAATCCCCCATCCCAACCAAACCCCTGCAAACCATGCCTGCTGTGGAATAATCCTATGTATATATAGTGAATTATAATTCCCTGGGAATAATCCCTGCTGCTACTGCTTTACACCTGGAGTGCTGTTGTTGTTGCCTCTTGGCTATTTCAAAAGCACTGGGCTTAATTTTTAAATTTTTTATTTTTTATTTTTTTTCTTGAACTCTTCACTTTAGTGCTGTCTTCTCCCTGGGAGGGGTGTGTTTCCCAGTAGTGTTCCCACAGCAAGTCTCTCTGCAAGGACAGAGTCTGTGCTTGGCAGGAGGCTTTTGCTCCCCTCGAGAGGAGGGTTTGCAAAGTCATAGCATCTGAGCAGGCTCGTGTTTGGACAACTGTTGGGAGACCTTGCTTGGGACCACTGTTGTTGACACCCTGTGCCTGGCAGCAGAGGTTGGCTGGGGTGTGAAGAGCAGAGGGAAGCGGCTGGTTGGATCTGTATTCCCTGGGTGGGCTCTGGGGGGTTTGTAGGGCTCCCACGGGGCAGCGGGAAGGGCTGTGTCTGTCTGTGCCTCTGTACAGAGTCCTCACCAGCACAGCAGCAGTTTTAAGTGAAATCCACTATTATTGGCTACTCCCAGTAAAATACTGGGGTTGTTCACTGCAGCTTGCTTCACAAGCAGCTTCGCTGCCCAAGCGGAGGTGATGGAGATTTGGGGAAGGTAATCCTCTCAGTCATCCCTGTGTGAGCTGTCCTCCATCAGCTCCATACCAAGGGAAACTCATTGCCTTCGCAGAGACAATTTCAGGTTCTTTTCTTGCTGTGGATCACCAGAGTTCATCTTAATTTAAATCTGAGGCCTTCATTAAGGTTCTAAGCTCAATACATGAAGGTGCTGGGAAACATTCTTAAATACACCCTGGATGGACTCTGGAAAGATTATCGTGCTATAATTTGTTTCTAAAGCTCCACAAAAGCAGTGTTTGACCTTGGGACTGTGACTCTGCTGCCATCCCTGGTGCTGTTGTCCAGACCAGTTTTGTCCAAATTAAAGACTCCGTGTTCTAGCTTTGGTTTGCCCAGCTGATGGGGGACGCTTTGCATCAGATTTTCCTTCTGGTTTTCCTTTTGTTTCTGCTCTGTGGCTGAAAGGCTGGAGGATGAGGAACCATGTGAAATCTCAGCCCCAGGACAGGCAGGTGATGGGAGGTACCTGCTTGTGCCTGCACAGCAGCAGCAGTGAATGGGGCCAGTGAGTCACCTTAGGAGTAGCATGACTATGGCAGCAGAGGATTTTTTTTTTTTCTTTTAAGTAACGATAATTATTATTAATCAATAGCTTTGAATTCAGCAGTTACAAACTGGAAAGGACTGGTAGCCCAGGGACTGGGCATTTTGTCAGGAAACAAGGCAAAACTCCTCCCTCTGGTATGATGGGGTAGGGAGATCAATGGCTTCCCACCCAGTCTTGCTGGTGCTTATTCCTTCCCTGTGAAGAGTGGACCCTTTGAGATGTCTGATCAGTGCACCATGAGTTTCAGTCACCTTTCAAGGGCTCCTTCAAATTAATCCACAGGCTCCAGGCTCCCTGTAAACAACAGGCTGAAAACCAAAAACCATTGCTCCAAGCTCAGGAAAGGCAGATTACAAAAGGTTTGACCAGGTTGCAGTTTGAGAAGCATTCTTATAAGAAAACCAGGCCTCCCGATCTGCTGGGGACTGACTGATGGCTTTGGACAGCTTGTTGTCAGCAGGACTGAGCTTGGCAAGGAAGCACTGAAATCCCGTTTGCCCACTTGGGCTGGTTCAGTTATTAAACACATCAGGGATCCCCATCTGCTCTGTGAGCCTGTCTGCAGAAACAGAACCCAAAGCTGGGCTCCTGCAAAGTGCCATTTGCCTTCGAGTGGAGTTGGAGGGAGCTGGAGCTGTGCGAGACCCCTCTTTTTGGAGTAAGATTCCCCCGTGGATGCAGAAGAGGTGGAACCCTTCACGTTGCACTTGCTGTGTTCCAGGGCTCTTGCTGAACTGGGATGTCATTTTGTGTAGAGGGGATTGGAGGAGGGGCTGCTGGTGATGTTCTCCTGTCTCTCTTCCCTCTCTCCAAATTGTCCAGTGTTCTCAGAGGTGCTACGCATTGCATGCAAATGTTGAAATTTTTTTGGTGCCTCTAGAGAGGCTTTGACTTTCTGTCTAGAAGCTATTAATTACCTAGACAAGGAAAGCAGAACATACCCAATTAATGGCTCCTACCGCTTAGACCTGTCTCTCCGGCTGATCTGCTGTGAACTAATGAGCAGCTCCTTTTGCTGGGCCACCAGCGAGCTTGAACTTCTCATCAGTTTTCCTGGGGAGAAATGAAAGCAGCAGCAACGTGCAGGAGCAAATGGCTGGAATTTGGGTACTAACCCGGGATGAAAATTGACTATCTGCTAGTAATTACCCAGGGAATGTTAGGAGAAGGGCCTAGTGGAGGGTTCAGAGCTGGTATCTGACAGACTGTCAGAAGCAATTGAGTTACCATTGCTTAAGTTCCCGTCCCGCATCTGAGGCGCTGGGTAAGTACAGCGGCTGCGATACCAACCGGGAGTAAACCGGGTTAGTTTAAAACAGCTCCACTCCCAGCTGACTCTGGTCTCTAGTGGTATTTTATGGCACAGCTGCACAGCGTCTCATATATTTTTGAGTATCTTAGTTTACAGGTCATTTAATTTATTTGCAGGCTTTGTTTTGGTTCCCTAAGGTAATTTTGTTCCTTTTCACATGTCTTCCTATGGAAGCATTAAATTGTGCAGTTTGTCACAATAGTTCAGCTTTTATGCTGGCAGCCGCTGCTCTTCAAAGATCCTCGTGTGAAGTTTAGACTCCTGAATCATTACAGGATCATGAAAGAAAAGGAATAATTTAGAAGGCGAAGATGTTTTGTCGTCTTTGAAATTGGGAACGTGCGAAAGGAGAAAATGTTTAGCAGTACAATCTGCCTCAAAGAACTTATCTTAGGAACTCCAGAAAATGAATTTCACTTCTTTATTCAGGATGTAAATAATCAAAAATGTCACTCCTGAGCTGAGTAATTTGTTCAACAAAAGGATCTCGAGGAGATGACTCCCCCAGCTTTCATGAACGTGCCCAAGACATCAGAGGACCTGTCTCTTTAGCAATATGAACTGAAGTGTTTGAAAATCAAATGAGCAGCGTGTTCTGTGCAAAATATATAAGTCTCGCAGGTGCTTTGTACTTTCTCTTGCATTTTAAAAACCTTGTTTATCTGGCTAGTCTGGGCTTTAGGTTAGCTCCTGGGAGCTGCGGATGGGTGTAGCAATGGTGTGTTGTTACAGCGATGGTTGGTAATGTGCTGTTTAATGTACTTGGGAGCGTGGCTGAAATAGTCATACAGCTACTAAATCATTATTGCATGTTGGCGAGGAATCGCGTATTATTTTTGTTTTCTGGGTTTAAAGTTGCTTGTGTGCATTTATTAAACTGAGAACAGTACTGCATAACAGTTACAATATTTAAGCTCGTGTTTAATGTAAGAGCTGGGGAAGCTGAAGTGGAAAAGATGTGTGTGCAGGGAAGGGACTGGGAAGCGATGGGGGAGTGGGGAGAGAAGGAGCTTTGCCCCGGAACAGGCTGAGTCTGTGCTCACCCCGTGGTTAAAATTGCCCCAGACCCTGGGTGGATGTGGCAGCGCGGGGCGAGTGTTGCAGCATTTCAGGTGTTGGACAGGGGTTGGGTGAATGCAGGGGGGTTTGGGTTGTGTCTTTGCCCAGTCCATCTTGTTCTAGCAGATGTGCTTTTTAGTTTCAGCTGGTGCCACTTCTATATCTGGAACTTTGGACTGAGCTTCTGTCAGAAAATGGGGCTTTTTCAGCATTTTATCCATCACTGGGGGTTACTAGTCAATTCTGCTGCTTTGCTCTTGCTGTCCTGCACTGGTTTTCTTATCTGTCGCCCTTTTGGCTGCCTGATCCGTGCTCTGGCACTTGCCCATCACTCCTTTCCTTTAGTCCCCTGCCCCGTTTCCCTTTGCAGTCGCAGTCCCCGGGTGATTTCATGTTTGGTGGTGGTGTTTTTTTTGTTTATTTGTTGTTGGGTTGTTTTTGGGTTTATTTTAATTCCCTCTCCAGGCGTTTCCATTTGTCTTTGCAGATCATCTTCAACAAATGCCTCGCATGGTCTAATTTGTTTTCTATTTCCAGCCTAGCCTTAAAATAACTCTCTTGTTCCATGGATGGCCTGTGCATGGATCCAAATCCCCCCCACCCCCATTTATTTATTTATTTCCAAGCATGGATTTCTTTTTCACTGTTCTTTGTCAATATCTTTAATTACTCAGTGTCCCTTTTGGGCTTTTAGCCTGCAGCTGCCAGTCTGGATCTGCAGGGTGTGCGTGCCAGCTCTCCCCGCTTCCCAGCGGAGCAGTGCAGGGAGGGTTGGTTCGCAGGGTGCCCTGGCACCGGAGCAGCGACGCGATTGCGTAACGGGAGCGGCTCTGCCATCTCATCCCTGCTGACGACCTTGCTGCCCGGATGATCTGTGGGTCGTCTGCGTGCTCTTGCAGTCTCAACTGCAAAAAGCAAGGAGTTGTTAATTGATGAAGAGAGGAAAATCCATCTTTGGGAGTAGGGAAACTAATGAGAAAGGGACATGTTAGGGCAGAATTTGAAAAGCAAAGGCTCAGACCAGTCATGCTGGTGATGACCTGAGTCTGGAGCCAGGGCCAGGCTGGCACTTGATGTGTGGCTCCTGCATTTTATTAAGATGACATCCCTGCAGCTGGGGACTGACATCCGAGGGCTCCTTCAGGGAGAAATGGGTCAGTCTTGTTCATTTAAGCACATACATGTTCCTCTGGGAGCCATCACGAGGTCACTTGCAGCCTCTTTGCCGAGGGCTGGGAGATCCATTGCAGGTGTCCATGGTGGGGAGGTGGTGCAGATGTCTCGTCTGCTCCCACCAACTGGATCATGCTTTTGAGAGTTGGGGTCTGACCGTGGGCTGTAAGTGGCAGGAGCAGCAGCTCACAGTTAGCACATACTTTCCTCTGCCAGCAGCATCAGGCCGGCGTCGCTGCCGAGAGCAGCCCGCCTGGCAAACCTGTCTTTCGAAACACAGGGCTGGCAAAACCCAACCCGCTGACCTTGCTCCATGCAGCTGCAGTGCCAAGATCGCTACACAAATGCTGGCAAAGGTTATCTCGGGGCAGAGCTAAACATGGGTCTTGTGCCCAAAATAGCTTGGGAAGATTGAAAAGGAGAAATACGAGTAGCAAATCCTGCTTTGCTGCTTTGGGCAGTGATAGGAGCAGGGCAGAGAAGTTGCCTTTCATTGAGGATTGGAACTGGTTCTGCATGGAGCATTGCTGTGGTGGGATTGCTGATGCAGCTGAGAGGTCTCTGGGGAGGATGTAGCAAACCAGGACAAGAAACTTCAGTTCCTGAGCCTCTGCCATCCTCTCTGGCCTTAAGGACCGGTTGTACCTTCTTACAAGGGTAATGTCCTGCCTTGGGCAGCTCTGTCACGGTGCTGCAAGGCCTCTTCGTCCCCCAGATCTGCTGCTGTAGTTGTGCATCTGCACTGCCAGTTAGGCCGGAAAGTTCTAAAGTCACCTGGCTCAAAGAGGGGAGGGAGGAGACCTGCTGTTGGCCAGTGAGCTGGGGAACAGGGCGAGAGCTTCTTCAGGGGCTGCGATTTGAGGGGCACCTGAGGAACTGCTGGCTCTGGCCAAGACGTGCAGGGTGCTGCCAGCCCAGCTTTGCTTTTCTTCCTTCCAAAGCAAGAAAAATGCTTTAACATCACACACGGATACAAGCCTTGACCCCTGGGGTTGAAATAACCTTTCCTCTGTGCCACTGAGCTCAGGATGTGCCTGATCTTTCCTGTTGACCCTGTGCTGCTATTTTAATTTAAAACCTCTGTACCCTGCTGCGATTGAACGCTACCGTGGATTCCCAGGCTGCAGACACTGACATCGTCGTCTTTTGTTATTCTGAATAGAGCCCTAAATTTATGGCAGCCAGCCTGCTCTCCTATTGAAAGGGCTTAATAGCTACAGTACATACAAATATTTGTGTGCGATGTCAACTGTCTTCCAAGAAAATTTCATGCACATATTGATTAGACAAATCCATTACTGTTACGTTGTGGTGTATTTCTTAGGAGCATCTCTCTATCCATTTTCACCACATCTTAATTATTTTTGCTTCCACTAGTCCTTTAAAGTAAGTGTGGGTAAATCTCTTCACTGCTTTTCAGGTCTGGTTTTGATCTAGAGCTGTACGGCATGTCAATGCCGTTACTGGCCGTGGGACCGCTGCTGACAGACAATAAATATGCTTTTCTGCTGTGCCTCACAAGTGTGTGCTGGGGTTTTTAAGCATCGTGGGTTGCTTGGTCTCTTGGAGGTGAATGTTATAGCTCAGTATTAATTAAGCATTATAAATGAAGATGGTCTTTAACTTTTAATTCAAAATGTGCAAGTTGACCAGAGGTTATATACCTTTTCTTTCTTGTCTGAAGAGGAAAGCTTTCATGTATTTAGCATTTGAGTAAAGATGGCTTGTTTTGTTTTTTTTTCCCAAAAACTTGCACCACTTAAAGTAATTAAACATTTGATGTAATTAAACATCAAATGCTTTGTTGTCAGTACTTCTCAACCGAATGCGCCCTGCTGAGTGCCAGCAGCATTTCACTTTGCCTTGTCTGTGGAGTATGGTGGTGCTGGTCGTTGCCTTTTAATAAGGTCTTTTGCAGGCATTTTGTGGGCTGCCTCCTAACGTCTTCCGTAGACCATCCATAGTCCGTAGACCACAAGTTGAGTAACATTACTCTAGACTTAAGAAACAAATTTTTCTGTTAATATTATTTCAGCATGTCCTTGCTTACAACAACAAAACAACAGGTTTTATTTTGAACTTGAGCGGTGTGGTTTTTTTTCCTTTGGGATCTTTAAAACTCTCACAAGGATGGATGAACTGGTATTTTCTGTGAGCTGGGAGTGTCTTGTTTTCACCTTTCAGAGAGATGAACTAAGGCATGGGGTGATTACAGCAACTCGCCCACATTTATATTGTGTCAGCAGCAAACCAGGGACCTCACCTGGGAATCCTGCTCTCCCAGGAGTATGGAGCCTATTGGGGGGGGGGGGTGGTGGCTGTAATGTTGAGGAGCAACAAGTGTGTTGGATGATATTAATTAAATTCTTTGCAACTCAATTTAATTGCAAAGCCTGATTTTAGACCTGCAGGGTTCTTACGTGGTGCCGAGTGTATCGGCGTGCGCATTTGCTGCAGCCGGGCACTGGGCTGGAAGGGCTGGCACAGAAATGCACAGCCCTGTGTCCATGTAGTGTTGACTGTGAACCTGGAGAGGACTGTGGGCTGTCATGAGCTTGTCTGTGCCCAGCTTTTGGGCTCGACACAAGTCTGCTTGGCCTGGTGCTGTGCAGCCCATTAGCATCGGCTGTGCCTGAGCTGGCAAGCGCTCGGGTACCCGGGCCAGTGGGCAGAGCTCCTCTGTGTGCAGGTGAGCCTGCAGCAACTTGCAGTGGCTTGTAGAGTGCTTTCATGGTGTAAATTAGGGAGAACAGGTCATGGGGAAATTATTTTAGACGGCAAATAGCACATGAGGAGGAGAAACAGAGGAGCAGGGGTGTGTGGTGGTTTGCTGCGTGAAGTTAGGAGGGGGAAGTTTTTGAAGGCTTGAAGCAGTGGGGCAAGATCCTGGGAGTCTGCTCAACAAATGGAGATAAATGGGTGCAGGAGCTTCTGTGGGCTCTGCCTCTTCCTCAGGTTTGTGTTGTAGCTGGTGCTGGATTTACTGGTAACCTCCAGCTTTCTCCTGTTCCTAATCAGAGACTGTAAATCTCCTCATACCTAGTGCTGTAATGGCTAAAGCAGGTCTGTGGATAAATCAGTCTCTGATGGAGACTTCTACTGGGGGGAAATGCTTTTCCTGTGAGACAATGTCTGTTCCTCATCAAAATCAGTTGAGAAAAGTAGGAATGAAACACTTCAATCTTTAAATCTTAAAGAGCCTGGCTGCACTATTTCTCTTTTATTTCCATTCATCTGCTCCTATTGTTTGTGTTCCGCTCTTAAATATAATAAATAAAGGCATCCCCGTATCTTCTGCTGGGGATAGGTGGCCAAGCCACCCCAACTGCACCCAGTTCTGAAGCAGCACCAGTACATCCCCAGCAAGATGTTATGCTCCCACTTTCCTCCCCAGTGGGAGCAGCCACAGACCTGCAGCCTGCTGGCCAGGGACCCTTCTCCTCCCCGGAGCGGTGCCAGGCTGGGCGCTCAGCAGCGGCCCCTTTCTTCACACATGGTGTGAAAAGGGGATCTAAGCAGATGGCATCTGTGGAGCTGCTTTGGTGACCTCATCTGGCTCCAGCCCACAGTCCAGCTGTGGTGGGAGAGCATCCAGGGCCTTCAGCTTGTGCTGAGATCTTGCTGGTGACCTGCTGCTCTGTGGTTGGCATGTGTGGAAATGCATGGGCAGTGCTTTGCCTGGCTTGTTCTTGCCTTCCCAGGGCTTCTTGTTGAGGCAGAGGTAGTTTACTGTCCTTGGTAAGCAAAGAAACCTCTTGTGATCCTGCTAAGATGTGGTTAGTGCACATCACTGGCACAGCTCAGCTCACAAGCAGTGTGCCTTGGTGCACTATGGTCTTGTTGACCCCTGTGATTTCACCCTGTGTGTAACACTCTACTAGAGGGATTCAACTTTGCCTCGTTGCACAGACAGAAGCAAAAAAGACTTTAAACTCTTTTAGAGCTTGACACAGCATGGTTTTGCACTTGCCGCTGAGTTTTAAAGCTGAATTTCTCATCTGAAGAGATTTAAAAAGGAGAAATCACCCCGTTTCCTTTACTGCATGGCTGCTGTGGCATGGTCTGATCTGCTCTACTTGCTGAGCTTCCAGGGAAGCAGTTGGCTTGCTGAAAGCTGCCAAAGGCTCTGAGAGCTTCCCCCCCCCAGCTTGGAGTGTATTTATGTACCTGTGTGAGTGTATATTTACGTGTGCTAATTAACTCTTAGGTGGCTTCAAGCCAAGATGTCCCAAGTTTGAATATGTTATAAGGAAAGTACCTTAAACTTCTGCAGATCCCAACGAGCTTTTGGAACCCCTGAGAGCATTGTGCACGTGTCCTTGGCAGCTGCAGGGAGGGTTTGCCCCTCTAGCAGCACATGTGGGCTGTGGAAGGGCTGTTGAGGGTGCTGGGGTGTCCCCAGAGGGTGAGTGGGGTGGTTGTTGAACCACATGCACTCCCAGCATCATCTCCAGCTTTGGGTGGGAAGCGGCAGTTAAAATCTCATCCAGTTGGAAGTGTGAGGGGAAGTGGTGGAGTCATACTGGGAGTATAAATACGCACCGGCTGCCTTCTGGGTGCCTCTGAATTCCCCTGCGAGCACAGGGGCTTTCCTGCCCGGGGTGGATCTCACCAAGCACGCCAAGCTCCTGCGTGGGGAGGCTGGTCCCAGGCCACCAGTGCACCCTGGGACTGGGGTGGCAGGTAAGGTGCCCCAGGGCTCGGTGGGGATGTGTGGGTGCAGGGCCAGAGAATCCCTTTTGCCTCAGAGGCTCTGCTGACCCTTGGCAGGAGCGTGGGGATCTCTGCACACCCATCATCCTTAGGCCTTGAGGGGAATTGGCTAAAAAGTGCAGCTTCTGCAGAACTCAACCTGTTTGTAGGGGAGCCTCCTTAGGGTGCTTTCCTCTGGCTCGTCGTGCCTGGCCTGCTGGGAACTGTTGCCTCAGGTTGATTTTATTTCTGTCTGGTGAGCGGTGCGAGGATGCCGGCAATCCAATGGTGCTGTGCTTGCCTGCAGCAGATAGCGAGTGGTTTATCAGCAGGGGCTGATCTGTGGGCTCACAGGAGTTGTTTTTTTGTTTTTTTTTTTTTTTTTTTAAGGAAAAAAACAAAAACCAACCAACCAAACAAACAAAAAAACCAAAAAACTTTCCTCTTTTTTTTTCTTCTATTTTTTTTCCTTCCCCACCCCCTTTTTGGTTTTCATGCACACCAACTGCTGCTTCAGTTGAGATTGCATTGGCTGGGGCTGCCTGTGCCCCCTGTGCACCAGGACCAGGAGAGTGCGGGGAGATGCCACCGGTGAGCTCACAGTGCTGCACAGCTTCTCTGCTGCTCCCTGTGTGCTGATGAAAAGTTTTGATCCTGCCAAACCCCTACACAAATCTGTATGTTGTGTATGGATTCCCTGGGGAGGAGGTGTGGGGTGTGCTCAGCATTGGGTGGGATGGAGAATAGGTCCTGGGGAGGGGGAGCTGGGGCTTTCCCTGCTCAGGATCAGTCCTGGCAGCATTCTCCAAGACAGGCAGCAGTGGGAATTTATGCTCTTTACAAATAATCATTAAGATGAGAATTACAGTTAATGCACCTTAAACTGTCAGTGATGAAGGGCAGCATGTAGACACGTGTTACTTCTTCGTTGAAATCTGGACAAAACCCAGGAGGCTTAAAATCCTCTCCAAGCAAACCAAGTATCTAAAAATCAGTAACTTGGTAAATCTCCTCTTGGGGCTAAGGGGAGTCCTTCTACTTTATTTTTTTCCCTGTTTTGGGTTTGGTTTTTTTTTGGTGGTTTGGGTTTTTTTTTTTTTACAGCTGCAAAAGGAATTTGCAACATGCAGTAAAGCAGCAAGCATGGGGTGTTTGTGAAAATACCCTCAGGGCCACAGTGTCTTCTCTGGCTCTTGGTCCTGCTCAGAAAGGCTGATCTGGGTGGCACTGGAAGAATGTGGTGCTCTTTAGTTCTGGGTCTTAACATAGCCCCTTGGATGGACATGGCTGCTGGGGAGGTTGGTACCTGATGTCCCTCCTGGCAGAGGTCAGGATGTACCTCAGGTGGCTGCAAAAATGGCCACAGCTCAGAAAGGAGAGCACTGGAAAAAGCATATATGGATGTGTGAGAGCAGGGATGGGGAGAGGGTTGGGCTGAGGAGGGACCTTGTGCCTTTGGACCTCATATGGAAGCGCCAAAACTCTAGCTTGTGTTTTGGGGAACTAAGTCATCCCTCCACAAAATACCCATCTCCGAGAGACATGGAGATGAAGATCAGCGGGGCCCAAATAAATTGCCATCAATTTACAGGCCGGGTGCTGGGGGAAGGCTTTCCACATCACTCAAGTGGGATGGATTGGATATAGTCTTACATGTGGACTTACCTGTGGCGGGAGTAATTTGCAGCAAAATCTTGGCCGTGGCGTTTGCCACGGGGCTGCTGGAGAGTTACCAGGTTCTGCTGACCACCTCAGGCTTGATGTTCAGTTGTCTCGTAGCACTGTGGCTGACTGACTTTTAACCCTCTGCTTTCCCGTTTGCTTCCAGTTGTTGCGTGACGTGGGAAACGCGCGCGCGATGAAGTGGAGCTCTCGCCTCTCCTAATCCTTTGTCGGCGATTTGGAAGCAGCGACCGCCGCACCCGCTCTTTCGACATGTCTGGATCCACGCAGCCCGTGACGCAGAGCTGGCGCGCCGCCGAGCCGCGCTACCCGCCGCACGCCATGTCCTATCCTGTCCAGATTGCTCGACCACATGCGGTAAGGCCGGAGACTTCCCTCCCCGCGGCAGGGTGGGAGCCGCGTAGCGCGGGCCCGTCGCTGGGGCAGCGGTTCAGCTGCGCTGGTCTCCGATGTGGCCGTTGCAGAGAAATCAGATGGGTTCTGTGCCCGTAGTACGGGGTTTCATCGTTCCTCTCTTGTGGGATTCTCTCTTGTTTCTGTGTCTGGTGGTTTCAGCTCTTTCCCTTTCCAGCCTCTTCCTGGCGCTTGCTGTGGTGGTTCTGATGGGCTCTGATTCTTCCCTTCTGAGCACCTCAGACCACTTGTCTTCCAGGCAAGAGCACGCTTGGTCGGAGGCAGCAGCCAGCTTGGGGGGAGAAGGAAAGGTTGACCATTGGCATGGAGCAGGAGCCTGTGGCCTCCAGCTGCCTTTGACTTGGCCTTTCTTTGGTGCTAAATCACAAGGGAACAAATGTCCTTGCTGCTTCCCGGTGAGCCCAGTTCTTGCTCTTGACACCTGCTGGAAAGCTCTCCTCATGTCCAGGCTGCCTGCCCTTTGGTCAGGAGACCTCCCCCTCTTTACGTGGTGTTTCTAGCTGGTGGTGCTGCTCCTGGGAAGCAAGAAGAAAATAGTTGCTGTTTTTTTTTTTTTTTTTTTTTTTTTTTTCTATTTTATTCATCCCTATTTTTACTACTTCTTACCTTTTGCTTGCAGTCTTGTATCCTCTTGGATCAAAGCATGAGGCGATTTTTTTTTTTTAATTATTTTTTAT